>JARYZH020000004.1:12028541-12190338 GCA_030021035.2 Notholithocarpus densiflorus
AGAGAGAGAGAGAGAGAGAGAGAGAGAGAGAGAGAGAGAGAGAGAGAGAGAGAGATATGGAAGTTGTTCAAGTACTCGCATGAATGGCGGAATAGGTCAAAAAAATTCATGACCACTACTTTTATTTTTTTTGGCATCCATCGTCCTTATAAATTAGTTATCTATCAAATTCCTTGTTTGATATATATCATTATTGTAATTTAGGAATTTGAGACAAACCTAACTTCGACTAGTGTATGTGATTGAATAATTCTAGCGACACATTCAATCATATACTTAAATTCACAACTTGCTCATTTATGTGATTGTGAGTAGTCGATATTTTTTTCACATTACTAACTTGTGAATGCGGCCCACCGCTTTTCGTTGACCACTCATAATTATACAAGTTCACAATTTGTGTCAGTACTCAGTAGCATTGATACAGTGAAAGTAGCCCAAGAAACCAAAAAGAAATCATGACCACTAGTTCTTGAGAAAAGAGAGGTACCTATGGTTATAAATTGGGTTCCACTCCAATGACAAAATTGCAGCTTAAACTCTTAGAATCACTCTTCTATACGAGAGAGAGAGAGAGAGAGAGAGAGAGAGATGGAAGTTATTCAAGTGCTCCACATGAATGGTGGAATAGATGAAACAAGTTATGCAAGCAACTCCCTGATTCAAGTAAACTTAATTACCAACCCCCTCCCATAAGTATTTTCAAAGTACATACAGGTGGGGTACATAATTTTCCATTTCCCAATTAATTGATTGCTCAAGTGTACTAAATGGGCAATTTTGTGTGCCACATTGTGTTCTAATTAATATGCAAAACAAAACAAAAATTTGCTGCCCTGGTTTGATTGACTTATGCAAAGAGGAGGAAAAATTAAGATAGTTTGAATATAAGATACATGCTAGCTTACTCAGCATTTAAAAAATAAAATAAGAGCACATGTCAGCTCATTACGATTTTACAATACATAACTTTTTTTTTCATACTTTTTTAAACAAGGGTTGATATGATTGTTATAATCTAGTGCACAATAAAAATTGTGTCAGCAATGAATCCAAATAAAAGTAATGCTACTCCATGATTTGTTTCAATTTTTATTTTTTATTGTTATTTTTTGAGGAATACTACTCCAATTATAACATGCTATGCCATTGATTATTAAAAAGAAAAAAAAATTTATATATATATATATATATATTGTCTTTGAAAGTGACAAGACAGTTGCATTACAAGTTCTTGGCACTTAATAAAAAAAAATAGTTTAAAATAGTTTTTACACTAAGTTCATCTCTATCTTTATTGTTAAATTGCAATTAGCATGTTTGTATCTTATAATCAAAATCATAGATAAAGGACGGTTATTTGAAAAGTTTATGTGCATAATAATGTAGATTATAACTCATTCAAACTATTAATTGGTTTGGACTTTGGTTTGGACAGAAAAAAGTAATATCTTTGACCAAACACATCTCAGAGGAAGCTATAACCAATCTCTACTGCAGCACCTTGCCAAGGAGCCTAGCCATCGCTGACTTGGGTTGTTCTTCTGGACCAAACACTTTGTTTTTGGTTTCTGAACTTATCAAGGTAGTGGACAAGCTTCGCCAAAAACTAGGTCATGAATCACTTGAATATCAAGTATTTTTGAACGACCTTCCAGGGAATGACTTTAATACCATTTTCAAGTCATTGCCAAACTTCCAAAAACAAATGAGTTATCAAATGGGGCCTGGTATTGGTCCATGTTTGTTCTCAGGAACTCCTGGTTCCTTCTATGGCAGGCTTTTTCCAAGCAAGAGTCTGCATTTTGTCCACTCTTCTTATAGTCTCCAATGGTTATCTCAGGTAACATATTCGTTAAATAGGGAAAAAAGGTTAATGTAATTAATAATATCCATAATCATGTGATTGATAAACTACCACTTTATGTAAATGCCAACTGGTGTGATTTTTAACTTTTTAAATGAGAGGTAGACTAAAAACAAGATTCAAATTCAAAGAAATTTGCTTTGATACTAAAAGAAATTCGCATTCCTTATCTTGAATTTTAAGCAAGAAATTCAAACCACATTATTAATGTGAAGTGATGATTTATTATTTTGTGTAATGATTGCATACAACATTCCTCTATTATTATTATTTTTTTAAATACCTCTCATATCAGGTATGAGAGAAATGTTATATGCAACTATTACACCAACTATCACCTCAAATTGAGCAGTTATGTAATGAGTAATTTATATTTCAATCACTCAACAATAACCTTAGCATTTAATTAATCTTAAATACTGAATAGAAAGACACTGTTATTCATACTCTTTAGGCCAATTGGTATTGCTAAGTTATCAAAGTCATAGTAAGATATGTTTTTGGTAATACACTTTAGCATTTTCCTTTAATCTAACTATGCTTATCAATGATCTTAAATAACCCTAGCATTTAATTGATCTTAAATACAGAAGATAAAGACAGATATCCATATTCTTAAGGTCTTTTTTTTCTTTTCTTTTTTGGGAGGGGATTCTTAAGGTTGATTGGTATTGCTAAGTTAACGGAGTCAATTAAGATATGCTTTTGGTAATATACATGCTTTAGCATTTTCTTTCAATATAACTGATAGTTTTTAGACCCCTTAAAATCACAATCAAATTAACCTAGATAATTAGCCAAGTGATTACTTAGTCAAATTAACAAATCTAGGTTAATACAAATATATCATATCAATGTATAGCAACGGAAAATAAAAAACACAACGATATAATAACCCAGGAAAACCAAACCGATAAAAAACCTGGGGAGAATTTAACCTAGCTATCCTCAAGGTAAAAAGCAAATCCACTAGAAAGAATCGAAGTTTTACAATAGCGACTTAGACCACTAACATCCTATTGCGACCCACCAGTAGAAACTTACTAACACAAACACATGCAAGCTCCGAGACCACGGACTCCTTCTTTCTTTGGCCTTTGCAAAACATAAACACCCACGTTTGTGACTTTGAGATCCCACTCAAAAGTTTAGCAACACAAACTCTCCTGTTTGTGACTCCAATACCACCCTTGAAGGTTTAGATCATCAGCACCTTTGATGACTAGAGAAGGCAGCAACTTCTACAATACCGAATCTTGAGATTCTTCAAGGAATAACACCGGTAGAAGATATGAGAGAGCTTTTTAGGAACAAAACCCTAAATACAAAAAAGGCACACTCTTCTCTCTCTAAAAAGCCTTATAAAAACGTGCTTAGGTTTCCTTTATATATTGGGAGAAGTAGATTAGAAACCATAATCCTTAATAGGTTTGAACTGCTGTTTAGGCTTAATTAAAATTCTGCAGATACGACTTTCGATCGATCGAGCCTGTCTTACGATCGATCGAACCAGACAGATTATGAAATCTTCTTCCTGCAACTTATATATTCTTGAATCTTGACTTGAATCACCTTGAGCATTATCTAATAATACCTATAGACTCTAAGATCTATATCTAGATAAGTTTGTGTTCACGATTTGCCAATTGTTCTAAACTTTTAGAACCTAACAATAACTATTCAAAATATATACGCTTAGAGTCTAGCTCAATTGGCACCTCCTAATATTTACAACAGAGACATTCAGGACTTAAATTACCACTCCCCCATTATTTCTATCAAATTATAAATAATAATAAAGAACCATTCAAGATCTGCTAATGGTAAATTGCCAAATATAGTTCACACTTTACTAGCATGACAATGAAAAATAATATTATGAATTTTATTGTGCAATAGGTTCCGGAAGGGTTGGATAATAATAAAGGAAACATATACATGGCATGTACAAGCCCGCCAGATGTTATTAGGGCATACTATGAGCAATATCAAAGAGATTTTTCAATGTTTTTGAAGTGTCGTGCAGAGGAGTTGGTGGCAGGAGGGAGAATGGTATTAACCTTTTTAGGGAGAAGAAGTGAAGATCCATCTAGCAGAGAGTGTTGTTATATTTGGGAGCTTTTGGCAATGGCACTCAATGACATGGTCTCTGAGGTAACATTGGCTACTACAAATTAAACTTTGGGTACAAAATGATGGAAAATTTCTATTAGTTTCACTTAATTATGATTAGTATACTCCTAATTAATTAATTAATTCCAAAAATTTGATTGTTTAATCCAAATTTTTTTAACTGATGGAAATTTAATAACTGAATGAGATTCTTCTACTTATTTTCAAAAAATATGCTCATAAATAACTTAACTTATGATAATCTTCTTAAATGCTGACATTATTTGATTGTAAGGTATTTTTTTTTCTTTTGTTTTTCAATCATGTATGTGATATTGTGCATTTAAGATACTCGCTTAGGGTCCCTTGAGGACACTCAAGTGGTGGATTTAATGGACTTAAAGGATGTGTGATAAACCAAGAGTTCTTCCATTCCATCCACCACACTATCAGTCCATAGAGTGCCTAAGGTGTTTCATAGGTAGAGAGTAGAGTAGTTTGGTCAATAATTGGACACCACTTGTGTGTGTGTGTGTGTCTGGTATGGTGTGTTGTTGTTGTACCAACATTTTATTTATTTATTTTTGAATTAGTTCATGCAATTTTGAAAAATCAAGGGGCTCCTAATATGTTGATGTTGACCTGTAGGAGTTTCTTGATCATGTACTAATATAACAACTAACAAGTATCTTTGTGCTTCATATTTTTAGATTTTGATATATTAAAATTATATATATATATTTATTTATATAGCAATTCGTACTAGGAAAGAATAATTGTTCTCAAATTTGCATAAAATCTTTTGTGCTAAACCATATGATGTACATTCTAGGGACTCATAGATGAAGACAAAATGAATTCCTTCAATATCCCTCAATACACACCATCCCCATCAGAAGTGAAAACCGAAGTTTCAAAAGAAGGATATTTCTCAATTGATCACTTGGAGGTTTCTACAATCAAATGGAATGATTTTGATAATGAATTCAATGCATCTAATGCATTTAGTGACGATGGATACAAAGTTGCGAAGTACATGAGAGCTGTGGCTGAATCCATGCTTGTTAGTCATTTTGGAGATGCAATAATTGATGAAGTTTTTCTTAGGTACAGGAAAATTATTGCTGATCGCATTTCTAAAGAGAATTGTCAATTTATCAATGTGACCATTTCTATTACAAAGATAGGATGAATTTTATATATGGGTGATCGAGAATATAATAATGGTCATTTCATCACATGAATGACTCGTGTGTTTGTGCTTGTCTAATAATGTGGCAGGTCAAGCTCTTGTATTATTACAAGGTGTTGCCATTTATTATCGTTTAGTGCTTTCATATGTAATTAAATTACGTGTATGAAAATTTGGTTTGGATTGTTCCCAGTGACCTTAGTGGCCTACAATTTCTCTTTTTCTCAGCAATTTGGCATGAAGAATATTCAGAACTGCTCGGAAACTTGTGATGAGCATATCAACATGTTCTTTTTCTTTATAATTTTGTTTCAATCTTTTTTTTTCTTTATAACTCCGTCAAATATGTTTTTGATCTATTATACTACTATATCCTAATTTTACTTTATAATTTTGTTAATTAGTTTGAATACTCTTCCATTGTTTCCAACAACCTTTGGAAGAGATTTAGCCACTTTTTAATTAATAAACCTCCCATTTAAAATATTAAAAATTTCATGCATTGAGCTCCACTTATTAAGGGGGAATTTAAGCCCATGTGTGAGAGGTGTTTAAGTTTTTTAAAGAATCAGTAATTTATTAGTTTCAAATATGTTGAAATTTGAGATTTTTGGTGAAAATCACTACAAAAGATGGTCTGAGCATTTGCTTTTTTATTTGGATTCAATTTGTGTGAACTATGTTTTGTTTACGTTTCTTGACTGTGTACTTGCTTAATATTCCTTAACATGTCTTTTCTACAGTTTCTTTGGATTATGAAAAGGATAATCACATATATTATGGTCATGTTTTGTGTTATCTATCAAATTCTTTATTTGATATCTACCATCTATATCTATATAATATATAAAAGCTGAACAGTAACATTTATTGTTGTCATGTTCATGTTAAGCTACATTATCATTTCGGTCCAATTTAGTTCATTTCCAACCACTTGGGTTCATTTGGTCCACTTCGATCCATTTGATCTATTTTTGTCAACTTTGGTTCATTTTGGTCCATTCGGTCCATTTCAATCTACTTTGGTCAATTTCGGTCCAATTTGGCTTACCTCGGTCTACTTCAATCCAATTTGGACTAATTGGGCCTTAAATTGATTCTTTTGTAGGTGTCTTATCAATTTTAGGCTCAATTTTTTTTTTTTTTTTGGATGAAAAGTATTAAATTTTATTCTATTTTGCCCAAACCCTTTAGTTTTGGGCTAAAAAATACAATTAAAATAAGCATTACAAATTAGAGATATGGGCCCTAAAAAATCAAGAAAAATGATCAATATTCACAAGATTACCTTAAAATTCAATTTTCAATAACATAGACATTATAATTATATTTGGAAAGAAAAAAAAAATCTACAATTCTACACTTATATAATATCTTAAATTGAATGTAACATGTTAAATGTGTTCTATGGAATGGGGGTGTACATTTAAATATATATATATATATATATATATATATTGGATATGTTCAAATTAGTAAACTGATTGTGGTACATTAAAAAAATTCTTTTTTATAACATCTTCTCCATTTATATAAAACAATATTATAATTATGTAATTTAAATCTTTTTTTATTAAATTAAGATTTTCTATATAAATATATATATATATATATATATATATATATCTCACTATGTATTGTTGTTGAATGCTAAATATATTATATGTTTCATTACCTAAAACTTTTAAAAACTAGCACATACTTTTAAATACAAATTTTACATTATATTCTTATAAAATAATTATATCACAGTTATAAAATAATTATAACAAATCAGAAAAAATCCAAATGGATTAAAAAAATAAGCTCACACACACCCTCAGAGCAGCATATAGAAGTCCAATAATAAACAAGGAAAGGGTAAAGAAAACAGAATAACACCAAATTAGCAGGAACTTGGAGTGGGAGGAAAGAAGTCCTTTTTTAACAAGGAGAGGGCGACAAACACGTCCAAAGACTATTCAACATCAATAATAACATGAGAATATAAATAAAAATTGTCACTGGACTCAAGGTTATAGGCAAAGCTTCGGGGGGAGAAAGAGTGGTGTCAATGGTGTGTGGCTTTGGGAGAAGGTGTTGGCTGGTTTGATTGGGGGTTGTGTGTAGAGGGGCTGAAGGCTATGCGAAAAGGAAAAAATGTTTTACTCTTGTTTGGACAAAAAATAAATATTACACACCTCTTAAAAGTTAAAACTGCATTTTCCTAGTCAACCAAAATTTTTTTTTGGTTTGACCAAGATTTTAACAACAAAAACCTAAATATACCAAGGGTCGGTTTGGATTAAGGAAGAGGGAGGGCAAGTGGTCGACTAATTCTATTTTACTCCCTCTCTCCCTCAATCCAAACGGGCTCTAAAAGTATTTTCTTAAAACATATTTTTATGACATATCAGATTCAACCTAATTTTATAAACAAAATAACTTATTAAAAAATAGTTTTAAATTGTATTTTTCTGTGTAACTTGTTCAACCCACCTCCCCCCTCCCCTCCCCAGAAAGAAACTGTAAACGATTTTAATATTTTAAATTTCCAAGAGCATAAGATAGTATAAAATTATTTTTTTTCTTTTTTAGTTTTTTTGGGTAGAAAAAAGTATCAAATACAATGGAGTTGGACACGGCATTACAGGATGACGATATAAAGGTGCTCAAGTTCAGGCCCATTAGTGCTCATTCCTAAGAACTCTCCATTTTCAATCCAAACTCAAATTTGGGCCTTAACTAATATTCCTCTTTAGTCCAACAGTTGTTCCTTTTCTTTTCTTTTTTCAAGTTTTATTGGGATGAGTAGGAATATTATATTTGTTGAGAATTAAGAAGAATATATCATTTAAAAATGGCGAAAACACCATTTTTGTTCCTACAATTGGGGTTACAGTCAATTTGATCTATACATTTTGGTAGCAGTCAATTTAGTCCCTATTAGTCATCAAAAAAAAAATTTAGTCCATATTATTTTCAATTTACAGTCAATTTGGTCCTTACTGTTAACTCACTAACGAAAAATGCTTATGGACAAAAAAAAAAAAAGCCGCGTTAACTTTTAAAAAAAAAAAAACTTTCTATTCTTTACAAATTATTTTCCTTTATTTATTTTTTCTTTTAATTTTCTTAAAATTTCTTTAACCAAACACCCATTCACATTTAAATTTTACACCACCAATCCTTTTATAAAAATAAAAAATAAAAAATAAAACACACACACGACACACCACCACCAATCTTTGACAACCAAGTCCACCGCAACACCCAAAAATCTCCTCCATCACAAATTTAGGAAACTCGTGTGAGAGACAAAGAACAAGAGCTTTGGGTTTGGAAAGAATCGGATTGAGTGAGAAAAAGTTGACCTGGCTACTAAAATTAAGCTATGTCAACATTTTATTTAATATTTTAATATTGGATATGCCAACAATGCAAACTGTTTGCCACATTGGCATTTTTTGTTAGGGAGTTAACGGTAGAGACCAAATTGATTGCAAATTAAAAATAACATGGACCAAAAAATAAAACACACACACGACACACCACCACCAATCTTTGACAGCCAAGTCCACCGCAACACCCAAAAATCTCCTCCATCACAAATTTAGGAAACTCGTGTGAGAGACAAAGAACAAGAGCTTTGGGTTTGGAAAGAATCGGATTGAGTGAGAAAAAGTTGACCTGGCTACTAAAATTAAGCTATGTCAACATTTTATTTAATATTTTAATATTGGATATGCCAACAATGCAAACTGTTTGCCACATTGGCATTTTTTGTTAAGGAGTTAACGGTAGAGACCAAATTGATTGCAAATTAAAAATAACATGGACCAAATTTATTGCTACCAAAATGTAGGAACCAAATTGACTGTGGCCCCAAAATGTAGGGACCAAAATAGTGTTTTCGCTTTTAAAAATTTGATGTCAGTTAAACCCAGAATTTTGATTTGGAAATAACTAGTGAATAATGACATGAAGATCCAAGCTTTTATCAGTATAGGTAGACGCCTATCCAAAGAAAAAAAAATTGAGGTAGACAAAATAATTACTTCTCTATCTTGGTTTTCAAATTGAGTAAGCTTACCAACTCTAACTGCATGGATGATGACTAATGCCCAACCACAACATCCAATAGGGCAAGATTAGTTAAAACTTACAATTTCAACCTTTGGACCTTTGGACATTTCTCCTACCCCAAGTTTATAATTTCTACCTGATATTTATTTGTTCAACTAATTTCACTTTGGTGCTCATCTTCACATCCATTAAATAAACCAATATTCAGGTTTGTCAATGTATTAAACATCAACATAAGAGTTTTTTCTTCACTAGAGTATCACTTTTAAAATGTTTTGAAATTGATGAACTTATGACAACATAGACCTTCTAGATATGCACTAAATTATGTTGAATAGAGAATAGGCAGTTGTTCAATTCAGGTTTTGATTTGACTTTTGTTAGTTGGAATCGAAACTTCTACATCCTGTTCAATTTTAGGGCTCTTATACTTTAGCTTAAGTGATAAAAATAGGGATAGAGTTGAGGGGGGTCTTAAAGCTCAAATCTTGCCAAGTATAAACTAAGAGGGTGATTGAAGTGATTCTATTTTATTTCACATATGATTTGAAGGCAAACCTGAAATCAAAGAAGCTTGGTTCATTTGCCATGTCCCATGTATTAAACTTGAATCAGTTTCATTTTAAAATGGAATTTAAATATGCACAATAATTCTTGTTGTTGACCAATTTAGTCGTTTTTCAGTGCAAAAATTCCCAACATTCACTGGAATTTTTAAATTTCTTGTTTGATGTTTCAATACAACAGTAATTTCCATCTGAAAAATTGAAGCTTGGACTGAACTTGTACTAAAAATCGAGTATTTTGTTTCAAACCTCTGACATTCCAATTCCAAAAGGTGAACTTGATGAAAATAATTCTGTATTTTCTATTAGACTATTCACCAGAACAACTTTTTCTCTGGTTCAATTTTTCTAATGACATAATTTAAAATTTTAGTAACATTAATTTCTTTGTAGATAGTAAAAGACTCTGACAAATGTATCACTCTTCCAAGCTATTCACAGTTGCCAATAAGGACTTCTTGATCCTAAATTTTGGCCAGCTTAATTTGCTACCGATTGATCCACTGTAACGAATACACTTGCTGAAACATTCAAATTTGTCTGAATCTGAACCCGGTTACCGGATACATTCCTCAAGGCATGGTTAGGGAACTCGCTGCTAGTAGCACTTAACGAGTATTGAACATGCCTAATAAGGTTAGAAAAAAGTAGAACATTATTAAAATCCACAACCCATGAGTTTCCTTCCCCATTAGCAGACCCCCTTGCTACAGTGGCCTTTAAATTCATCCCTTTGACATTGTTCCTATCAATCACAACTTGTTTGATATCTTTGAAAGGTCCATTGGATTGGTCCAATTGAACAATTTCAATTCCTTTGTCAGAGCCACCAAACATGTTATCAACAATATTGACCCCATTTGCGACCCCATTTATTGATTTTAGGACAATGTATGCATCACCAAGGAAAAAGCAATTAGAGATATCAAGTTGCACAGGGTCTTCAGCCACTATACCAGTGTAATCCAAATAAGAATTCACAATTCGGGTTTGTGTCAAACCGGGCAATTTCAGATAAATCCCAGTGCCACCAAAGCCAGTGGCCTTATTGTAGCAATGTACCCCAGTGAGTATGTTGGCTTGACCTGAAATTATTATTCCTATAGCAGCTGAAAAAATTACCACGTCTGTGACAGCATTATCATTGCCCATTAGGGTTATTGCAGTACCAGAGAAGTTCCTTTCGCCTTGATCACCACCGGCAGTGATGTGTTGGCCGAGAAAGGAGTTTCGTATGTAGGTCTCATGGCCACTTTGGACTAAAATCCCATTAGTAGTGAAATGGACAATGTAACAGTTGTCTATGCTAGTTCTAAGTGAATTTATGACTGCAATGCCTCCACCCCTGTAGTTTGAATCTAACATGAGGTCTTTGAGGGTTATGTACTCATAATTGTAGGATGATGATGAGGATAGCTGTGCATCCATCGAGCTCTTTCCGTTCACTTCATTCTTGCTATTTGATGAAGATGACAAGTCAATCAGATACCCATCAGTTGGAAAATCATCCGAGGCACGTAGTGTTCCTCCATGTATCTGTTTCATCAAATACCAATTAACACAGCGTCATTAAAGTGTAGGATAAAATAAATCTTCAATTCTCAGTATTCATATAGTTTATAGCTAAGGAATGTTTTGGTGTCTTATAAAAAAGCAATCTCTTTTTTGGTTTTGTACATATAATATGGATTTGGTGCATTTTACTTTACATAGATCCAAAACTTTTAGATTGAACCATCCAAAAGACAAGTTTATTGCGATTCAGTCAAAATCATATAGCAATATTTTCCTTTAGATTAAAGAAAAGTATTTCCAAAAGCTGCCGAAAGGAGAATTTTCTTTCTCATGGCATCTAGGTGTCACGGAATATGTGTGATCAAAAAATCCTTTCATAACTTCAATTAGAACCTAAGAAGAATGAGAGTTTATTCTCTCTCTCTCTTTTTGTTTTTTTTATCTAAAGTCAAGTATTCTGAGTCATGTTAGACGAACCGTTTAAAACATAAACAATTTGCACTTTGCAGGCTTAACTGATCGAGACCGCAGGAACATAAAGACCTGTGTGTCAAACAAGGCACTTGGTCTTGCCACATAGGCCTATGATAATGTGACAAGTGGCACCTACCACTTTTATAGAGGACCTTGTTAGATATTATTGGTACACAAAAGTATATAAAATTATCTTTTATACGAGAAAATCAACGCTTAATTAAGACAAAGTGAAGTAGTTTATAGTATACGTTTGTGAGAATCTATACCATGAAGTTTCCCAAACCGGTGGCCGGCAATCTTAGTGGTTGGCTAATAAGGTAATTGCCACCTTCAAGACTAAGCTGTACACCACCAAGATTCTGTATTCCCTCTATCAATGACCCTTCACTTGGACCTTGAACTGCATCTGATATTGCTTGTAGGATTGCTTCTGTGCTGTCCATTTTCCCTGTTGGATCTGCACCGTATGATGTCACATGATACACACGTGAACTTGATACAACCTGCTCCACCATCATCACAAGCAAGAATGTTAGTCAGGACTATGAAATATTTAGCCAAGAAATGACAAAGAATTAATAATGTCATGTGAAATTAATAGACCAGTTTATTGGCTAAAGTCACTTTTTGTTTCACCTTTAAACAAGTAAGCTTGTCAAATGCGCATATGTCAAATTTAAATATTGATGAACAAACAATATCAACCAAAAAAGAACCAAAATTAGCTTAGAGTTTTAAGAGAAACGTTAAGTATCGGTACCGGTGGTTGCTGAACAGCACTAGGAGAGGGTGAGATTGATGGTGAAAGAGCAATCGAGTCATGCCGGACAAAGGACGCCTTGAAGGCTTGCATTTTGCGCATTTGGTCATGATAATGACCACCAGAAAATTGACCCACCTGAGTTTGCTCTCCATAAACATGAATTAACAAGAAACTAAAACTAGCCAATCCCATAAACATGGACCATAGCAGAGCTTTTCTTGCCATTGTTGCTCCCTGCTCCTTCTCTCCTATATATGTAAAAGACAAGAGGTTGAGAGAAAACCTTACCACTTTATATATGCGTGAGAGAGATAGAAAAGAGAGGGACTTGTGGGACATGGAAAGAGAGCCTATAACTAAGATTTGATAGGAAAATGGTTAGAAAAGTATTCATATTAGATCATACACATGACACCTACATTGGCTCTCTTTTATATGTATGTTTATTTTTTATACGTGATAAATGAGAATTGCCTTGCCGCATAGGATTTTGATTCTTTCTCTTCCCTGACAGAAAAGTAAGCTGTTACCAACTTCTTACTTTAGGGACCATGACAAGTTTGACATTGTGTAAAAGGTTCATTCACACAGGTTCTGTTTATGTGAATTTGTACAATATTATAGTTAGATGGGGTTCCACGTACCATATTGTAGATCTCCCAAATATATAATCGTTTTTATTTATTTATTTATTTATTTGGGATGAACCAATCTATTTTAGTTGGTTAACTGGTAGGTGATGATCTGATGATGGTTGTTCCCTAGTGGAAATATGATAGCTTATAAATCAAGGATTCTTGATGTGGGCAGTTAGAGTGGTTTGTCACTTATTATATTGAAATAAAAGTGTGTGTATATATATATATATAATTATTGACTCTTTTTTTTTTTGAATGCATCACTCTAAATAAAAAAGAATATTAAATGGGAGACAATTTGAGGCTCAAGGAAAAAAAATTTAAATGGGCATTTATTTTATTTAAATATCACTTAAATAATACTTAGTTTATTAAGCATCAATTTAGTTAATGTTTTATATTATTATTTTTATTTAAAAATCCATTATTCTCACGGTCTAATACGACTAATTCACTTGAGCGATACTAGTAATACTACTACGTACCTTTACTGCATAGGCCTTACAACTAACATGTTACAAGTAGAAAAAATTGATTCAGACATTCATTTATTATATTATTTAAGTGGTACCAATCATATTTTTGCTACATTATTTATAATTTTTTTTGTAGTAAATTTTGCCATAACTTCAATATTTTTCATTTACTTAATGGTGATTTGGTTAGATTACTATTAATCTTTTTTTTTTTTTTTTTTTTTTGGAAAATGTTAAAGTTACTATAAAGAACTTAGAAACTGATTTGGAAAATAATGTGATTGGTGACACTTCTACAACTACAATAATAAATGAATAACAATTTATAAGATCTATATAATAAAATTTGTAGTATTTCTATGATCATTCAATTTTTTTTGGGCCTTAAAAATAGAGGGAAAAATGTACAACTTATTTTTAATTCTTTTTTATATATATAAAAAAATAAAAAATAAAAAATCACTTATTCTACCTTGCCAAGGCTGGCCTTGCCAATACGTCTACCCTTTCACTTGTGAGCCATCTAATGTCCCCCTTGAACGCAAATTGCCATTACTCAACAATGCATAGAGCTAAACATGAGAGTTTTTCCCGATCTACTTAGTGAGACTTGCTAATGAACACTTTCCTTGTATAACCGTTGGATCTAATTCCACTTCCTAGGATTTTGAGGTTATGAGAGCTGAACATTAACACCATAATGAGTCTCTTTGTGAGGGGTTTTTTTTTTTTTTTTTTTTTTTGATAAGCTCTTTGTGAGGGTTTCATAAAACATATTAAAACATTATTTAACTCAAAAAAGTTTAAGTTTACAGATTTGGACCGAATTATGTTATATTAACAACTTCCACATGATTTGGGAGGAATAGGCCATGTGTTCAAATTCTCAGAGAAGACAAGATTGGTTTACCCAGGATTATTACTTGTCCTAGTGATGCTCTTAATTGCCCGGTGGGTCTAAATTTACTTTATAACTGAACCTAGTTGGGGGCACTCATGATCCCCTGTACTAGAGGATTCATATATGAATGGACAAGCATTGCACAACAAATGTGTTTCACTCGTGCAATCTAGCCTAATTAGTGGCCAGCTTAATTAAGTTGAACATAAAGGACTATAAACAGTGTCTCATGAGTTTAGCTATAACCTAATCTCAGGTCCACCTAGTTCCCTATAACATCAGTTAGCGGGCATTGGCATTCTGGGTGAACCAATATCATAACCTCAAAGCTTAGAACTTGAGCCACTAATCCCAACCAAACCAACTGTGAATCACTCAACCTATGTGGTTAATAAGAAAAGGTACAGGAATGGCCAGTGTTTTTCCTCATGCGGATCCTATATGAGTCGATCCGCCTAACCCTATCTCCTAGATGGAGGATTATCTAGTAAATCACTTTGTGTAATACAGTTACAGGCTACGATTATGTCTTTGCTTGTTTAATTATAGAGTTGAATTTGTTATGTAATTAATTTGGAAATTCGTAGATGAAATTGTTTGTTTTCATTTGTATGATCTTTAGTGAAGAAAATTCAACATCATCTAAGGTTGAATTTTGAAAGTAACATGAGGTAGTTATTTTGAGAAAACATGCTAAAAGTTTGATCACTTGATGTAATAATAGCATAATACTCTACGACAGACAAAAAAAACTCATGGCATTGGGTTATGGCATGCAATCACGGGTTAAGATCCAACACAGCTGTGTCCAAGCACAATTGTACCGTTCACACCTTTGTTGTCGAATATGGATCAAATCACATCCATTTTAGTTGGTCGGGGTCCATATTTTGTCACTTACTACAATCAAATTGCATCATCAAAATCGAAATATTTTGCAATTTAGGTGACTTACATATCCCAACTCCCAAACGTTAAAATTGCTTTTTCTGACACTATTTTTTTGCTCCATTTGTAACTAATTAATAGAATCAATGAGTTTTGTCAAAGAAAACTTGTTACTTTACAAGATGATGAGAGTTTGAATTTTTTGTTGTAATTGTCGCGTTATAAAGAAAAAATATATATTCATAAGTTTAGGGACAAACTTGTAGGACAATTATTTTTAAGAGTGGCTTAGGTCTAGTGCGTCCTGTGTACTGGACCCAATAGGATGTTAATACCTGACTCGAACCCGATTTTTTTGACCCGAAGCAAAAACGGGTTGACCCGTGACCCGACCCAACCCGAACCCAAACCATTTTTTAAAACTTTTTTTTTTTTGGGTAAAATAAAATAAAATTAAGACAATATTAGTTTAATTGTTTGTTGTGAGCTTTAAGAAAACAATTGAAACATTTACATAACTGCATGCAAATTAATTGAAAGATGAATGGTTGAGCATTCTGTAATGAGTAAAAAATTTTAAATATCAAATAGCAAAATACATGCCAAGATAATCTGGTTACAATAAAGTTAAAAACATAAATTTAAAATTTTAGACGTGTGAGAAACATTCACAATTGTGAAAATAGTGAAGCCAAAGTATCAAATTAGCATAAATTATGAATGCTTAGACCTATTTTTTTAATAATTTATGTCCAAAATAAACGGGTTTCAAAATAAATTATAATATTTTCTAGAGTATGTGTTGTTTAACAATGATATAATATTTATATAAGAGACCATGTATAAATAAATAAACAATCAAACTTTAATATATATCTCAAATTGAAATAGAATACTAACCACAATTGATAATAGATTATAAAATTAATTTTCAAGATTGTAAATTTCTTATATGTTTTAATTCTTTGTCAAATGAGTTATCCATCCAATAAGCCATTTGCAATTTTGTTTTATATTTTGAGATGTTGATATTGTGTAGAAATAAAACTTGTGTATTTGTTTTATTTATCTTTGTGTTATTTTGTTTTAGATAGCAATGTTAGAATTTGTATATTTTTAAAATTATTGAATAAGTATTAATAAGTTTAACTGTGTTCATTTTTTATATAAGTGGTGAATTCAAAATAATGCATTCTACATCAAGTAATTTGTTGCATGACTTTCCAAATAGCAAATGCATGATTTTTTCTTTATTAAAAAAAAAAATCATGTGAAAAATACTGGTCAACCCGACCTGACCCGTAACCTGATTGACCCAAATCCGTTTTTTAACCCGCTTAAAATGACCTGTTTTTGACCCGCAACCCGATTGACCCGACCCGAACCTGACCTAACCCGCCCGTTTTGCCATGTCTACTATCAGGTCTAGTGCACAGAACATTGGACTCAAGCTAAACCCATTATTTTCAAACCTCATGACATTACTTGTTGTAATAATAAAGGTGGTGTTAGAAAGACGGCAAGAAATTCACAACTTATAATATGGTGCTAAAAGTGAAGAGTGACCATGAGTCAAATTTTAAAATTAAGGTTGCATTAAATGATTTTGACGGAAAATGTTTTTAGATGTAAACATTTTTCAGGGAATTGACAACAATTTTCCTTTTCTTATAAGACAAAGAAGTAAATGATCAAAATGCCTCAAAAACTTCCAAAAATGACCAAATTACACCGAAAACTACCATTATAACCAAAATATCCTTAGAATCACAAAAATCTGTGTGTATTCTGTCAAAATATATATATATATATATATATATCTGTGTGAGTATCTTTTAATTTTTGTTTGGAAATGTCCCTTTAAAAATTTACAAATTGAGCCTAACAATATCAATGTCAATATTCTAACTGCACCGATTAAAGACACTTAATAAGCAATAAATAAATTAAATTGCTCATTTCTCAAATAGGTATGCAGGAGTGATAATTATTAGATGTATAATAAATAAATTACTAATAACTTCATGCGGAAACATGATACAGAACTAATTCAAATTATTCTAAAAATTGATCCTTTGTCCCTATAATAATAGACTTTTAAATGAGAAGGTTAGGAGATTTATGCTTGTTTGTGCCTGCCTTAATTGATAGTGTAGGGTAAGCATGCTTCAATTTGCTGCACCTTGAAGAAATATGCCAACTCTTTAATAATAATTAATAGCCTTTTAAATGTTTTCTTACAGAGCAGCTGGATATTTAAGATCCATGCATTTGCATTAAGATCAGGTCAGTAAAATACCAGTATAGGCCATAATGACCATATAAATCACTCTTAACCACCCAATTAATGCATGCATACGTATTAGGTCCATTTGAACTGCCAAATTGGTTGGCTCTGATCAGTCAAACTTCATCTTAATGGAACTTGAATTAAGGATTAGAAATAATATGTTGTATTTAAATGATTTTATATTCTTTTAGCTTTCAATATGTGGGGATTCACTAAGCTCAATTGATAAGTCTCAGTTTGAATTTTGCCTAAACCTATACCCTAAATATAATATAGTATATCTCTATAAAATACCAATGGCATTTGACCTAAAGGTCATTTACTCCTAATTTAATGCTTTATCTCGCAACATTCAAAGTTTGTGTGGAATTGCTACCCACCTAGGGCAAAGTAAAAAGTCCAACAGTTGGACACAAATTTTAGAATGAAACAAATTCCATAAACCATAACATACTTTTCTTTCTTTCTTTTTTTTTTTTTTTTTTTTTAATAATTTAATAATTACAATGTAGCAGGAGAATTTGAACGTTGTTAAAAATAACAAGAGGTCCTAGTTGAGTTATAAAACTTTTAGAATCAGATTAGTTTTTTAATTTTTCTCAAAAAAAAAAGATTATTTTTTTAATGGTTATAAAAAAAAATGGTTTCAAAATGATTGGCTTTCTTCTTTTTCTTTTTTTGGAAAATTTTTGGAACTTTTTGTTTTTTGATATAGAATATTCATGTCCATAAAATTATTTGAACTATTTTTTTCTTTATACATTTATTTTTATTTATCAAATATGAATTCGGAAAATCAACTATGGCAATAAGAAAAGTAGAGGTCAAAGATGGCTAAGTGGTTTAGGGTTTGATAAATGTGTTAGGTAATAAGGTTTTTGATGCGAAAGTATAGCTAGTGGGTTCCAATCCTAAATTCTTCACTCAAAAAAAAAATTACAGTTAATATATATATATATATCAAAACCTAAATTCGAGGATTTAATAAAGAGCTATTATCAGGAGCGAACGTCATAGGTTAAAACTCTCTCAAAAAAAAATTCGAGGATTCAATTAATTTCCAAGAAAGACCAAGGCTAAAAAAATAAATAAAAATAAGTGTTCCTATTGCACATATTAGGCTGTGACTACAAAGACAATTGTATCATTATTTTCGCGAAGAACTAGTCACCAAATGAGGAATGGAGATCTATAGAGCAAAGGTCTGCAGAAGCTACTGCCAGATTTGTAGAGTTGCACTGCTGCACGTTTAAAATCGGAGAAAGGATAGTGATAGGAACTAAAGAGACAATACAACATTTGTCATAGATTACCCATTATGTCACAAGTTTTTATTCTCAGGAAAAAAAAAAATGCAGGTAGAAAATAGTATATTTAATAATTATTTAAATAATTTGATTGTGAAATTTGAATAAAGAAAAAGTTAATGAATTTTATAAGGACATTGATTTATTCTTCTATACACACAACAAAATGTCCTAAATATTTTCAAAATAAGTGAGGGGTCAACTCACTGTTAGACAAAATGAAATTAAATACAATTTTATAGAAACTAATCACAATTGAAAATAAGAATATTATGAAAATGTTACAAAATTTTATTGTCTCCCTAAACTTTCTTCTCACATTTTACACCACAAAAAGCCAATTACATGTGGTTTGGGGGCATAAATTAAACATTTGTTCTCTCAAGCTAGTTATTTTGTTGCGTATCATCTACAAACTACAATATGAAGAAGAAAAGATTTATGTATTGTGGAAATCTAAGGGTGTGTTTGTTTAAAGGTGAAATATGGTGGATGGAAAATTTTGAAAAGAAAATGAAGAGAAAAAACTTTTTAAAGGGTATTTAATTGAGAGGGGGAGAGGAAAAAAATGTGGTGGGGCCGGGTATTTTCTCCCCGGGCCCACCAAAATGTGGAAAAAATTGGGAAAGAGAGTGTGATTTGTTATGGGACACTTTGCCTTTTTTTGGGAGGGGGGGGGGGGGGGGGCTCTTTTATATTTATATATATATATATATATTTTTTCTTTTTTTTTTTTGGTGGCAAACGTTGGCTCTCTTTTTTTCTTTTGCTTTCCTTGGGATATTTGCTTCGTCTTTTTTTTTTTTTTTTCTAGGGCGTGTGGTGATAGTGATTTGTTTTGTTTTTATTCTTTTTTTTTCTTGACATGATTTTTATTTTTTAATAAATTTGGGTGATTGATTTTTTTTTTTTTTTTTGGGCTTGTTTGTCACTTTTTTGTTTTAATTGGGCATTATTTTTTAACAAGGGTATGTGAGTAAATTTCTATATACAAACTCATTTTTCCTATTCATCCACTTTTCTACTTCCAACCAAACAAAAATGAGGAAAATTAAAATCTTTTCTATCCTCTTACTTTTCCATCCTCCCATCATCTTCTATCTTCCCACTTTGCCACCACTCTAACCAAACAGACCCTAAGCCAAACTACAAGTAGTATTTCATAAGGTTGTACTCCTCAAAAGTCTATTTATGATGCAGACTTATTGTATGAAAGGATTTGGCTTACCTCTAGTACTTTATTAACTGGAGGTTTCCTTTTATTTTAAATACACAATGATAAGTGGTAGTGTGTTTTAATCTCCACATTTTATTTAGTTAGTGGGTGATATGGCAGTTTCTCATTAAAATCTAAGGAAATTCAAGTTAAAAAAGTACTGGAAGTATAGGTCCGTTTGGGATCCACTTATTTTGCTGAAAGTATTGTAGATAAAGGTAAAAATTAGTTGAAATAGTACAGTGAGACCCATGAATAGTACCAAAAAGTGCAATGGGACACATAAATAGTAGCAAAAATAAGTTGAATAGTAAAATAAGTTGGCAAAAATAATATTTGCCAAACGGACACGTAAGCCAAACTCTATATGAAACGTAATACGCTATATGCATGACCTTAAAGCAGTAGTGTTTTTATCGGTCATTGTCTCCCAATTTGTACAGCTGAATTTGTTAGAACATCAATTCGTAGAACCCTGACTGTGGCCTGATTTGCCAACTAGCTTTTGGTGTTCATGGCCCTTTTTGGATAATGAAGATGGGAGGAGATAAAAAGTATAATAAAAATAGAATAAATTGTATGTTTGTTTAGTCCATTAATTGATTTTGGCCCTTCGAATATAAAAGTTTGGATTTGGTTCTTAAAATTTCAAAAAGAAAATAATTTCATCCTTAAAATTTGTAGCAAGTGTAATTTTTTCCCTTATAAATATGTGGTTGCTTCAATTTTGGTCCATTCAATATAGGTTGGTTAGATTCTTGTCTCTTAAATTGTGATTGGATCGATTTCATCCCTCAATTGGGTGCTTTAGCATCACGCTAGTTAGGTAAACAGGGGGACCAAATTAATCCATTTTTCAACTTTCAGTAACCAAAATAAAACGTTTTAAAATTAAATTATCAAAATTGAACATACAACATACTAAAATGCAATTTACCCGTAAACATAAGTACAATAAAGTCGCCATTTTCACTGCTGCCCTCTCTCTTCTCCAAAAAAAATTATAAAAAAAAAATTATGAAAAATATAAGGTTAATTATGCACATTAGAATTTTCAGAAGTCTTTATTCTTATGCTAGATCAACTTACCTCGGATTGAATTTAGACCTGCCTTGGGATCACTTCAAAAGATGATATTAGCATAATTCTAACCTGAATACCTTTTAAACTTCAGTCTTTGCTTTACTCATAAACCAGATCTTATTCAATCAATTATTTTTATAAATTTTATAAAAAAAAAACTTGTATAAAGTGTAACATAGAAGAGTAGTTACAAAAAAGGACCAGTTAAAATACATTTGAGAAATAATTTTGATTCTCAAAAAAAAAAAAACATTTGAGAATCTTCATAATCATTTTATAAACCCAATATTAATTGACCTAGTAAAGAACTAATATGGAACTTGCCAGTGCTTGGTTCACTTTAGTTTAGAGTAAATGGGTTAGATCAAGGTCACGCTTGGGAACTTGGATTTAGATTTTTAATTAATAGATTTGAAATATTTTGATTTTAAATCTACAGATTTTAAGAATTATTTCAAATTTAAGCATTTTAAAAGTTTAAAATCTATGGTGGATTTGTCAAATCCAAATCCTTAACTTTTTTAAACTTTCCAAATATGTTATTTGGATTTTAATCACCAAAATCCAAATGCCCAAATCATGTCATCCAAACACGCTACAAAGTTATTGTTCATGCTCACTAAACAGTTGAGCTTGTAATGGTGTTGGGCTCTCGTAGGTTGTTACCTTATTGGCCCATTTTATGTAGCAAAAGTTCATGAGTTGTGAAGCCCACCTCGTGAAGTAAAAACAAAGATCGGTTATAGACCCAATTCATGAGACAAAAGAGTACAGAAGCCATAAGCCCAATCTGTGAAGTAGTAGAAAATTTGGGTCGCAAGCCTCATATCATGAACTAAAGTCTGGGTTTTTCATAAAACCCAGATCGTAAATTAAAATTCATGGATTGCAAAGGTTCAATCCGTCAAGTAATACAGTTGGGCTGTTGGGTTCCATAAGAGGCTTGTTTTTTTTTTGAGCAACCATAAGAGGCTTGTTGCAGGCAAAGAATTTGGGTAAAAAATCTCAACCTGTGTGGTCAAGTATTAACGAAATTGTTTAGGCTCTTGGACTTTGAATAGGCTTAGCCCAATACCAAACCTTGTAGTATAGTTCTTGAGTTGACATTTGGTTGCAGAATAGGAATAAGAACCCACCATATGGCAGAGAACAAAAAATGAGACCTCAACATATGGTTGGCCCAGTGGGTTCTAGTAGGAATAAGAACCCATCAACTGGTATAGTTTTTTTGGGGCAGGTGAATAAAAAATTTGAGATTCAAATCTTACTTATACCAAAAGCTAACTGGTGTTTTAGCCAAATGATAATAAGAACAATTATCATAAAGTGGACATCATAGGTTTATTATTGTTTTTTTTTTTTTTTTGAGTATGAACATAAGTTTAAATTCTACCATATTTAAAAAATAAAAATAAAAATAAGGTTGATCCAATCTCAAAACATGGCATTTTTAATACTTTGAGGCTATGTTAGTATGTTTTGTAACATGGCCTTCCCTACAAGGCCTCGTATATTTGATTTCCACGGTAATCCTTTTCCAACATTTCTTTGTTTAAATTGATTTTCTCAGATATATTTGGTTGGAATTCCATAGTTTTTTTTTTTTTTTTTTTCCTTCCTTCATAATTGAATTTCCTTAATTGCACATGAATATACGAAAATAATGTAATCTTACGGTAGATTTGTCAAAATTCACATCTAATTAAAAACTATATATTGAGTAGATATTAATTGCTTAAAGTTTCACCAAGTGTACCTTGCATGAACCCAACTATAAATATAAATATATATATATATATATAAATATTTCTTTATATGCTTGAAAGAGTTTAAGAGGAATGTCTAACCTAAAGTATATATGCTTGGATATGTATTTAAAAAATAAAAAATCAACCCTTATTTGTATACTTTTAAATAAATAAAAAATTGTAGATTCACACTCTTTTGTGCCACAACTATGATGTGGTAGATTGTGAGTAGGGGTGTAAAAGTAATGGATCATTGTAAAAATGATAGACAATCAATCATCCACCATATTCAATAAATATAAAAAATGGTGCCGTAAAGGTCATGGTCCTAAAATTACTCTATTAAAAATTGATAAAAATACAGTTGTGTCTAGCTAGGGGGGAAATAATGTAATTTTAAAAACAGCTTCTTTTTTTTAGATCGAAAATAAAGCCTGAAAGTGAGTGTTGTGAAATTGATGTAAAAATATTTTTGTGACCTTAGAAGAACTCTAAAGTAATGACTTGTAACAACCCCCCACCCCATCCCAAAACTGGAAAGTTTCATTTTCAGGTGCTAAATTTAGCTGTTTCAATTGTACTAAAGGGCCGATTTTACTCAAACTTTCTTTTAATTTTTTTTTTTTTTTTTTTTTTTTTTGGCAGCTGAGTATTTTTCAAAGTTTCATTGAATTTATTTTCAAAATTTTATTTCCATCCTGAGGTTCTACAATGTATGATTTACCAATAAATAAACCAGAGATCGTGGGTTCCAATTAGCTCTATTAGTAAAGTCTCTGATAGTTGTATAAGAGATCTGGGGTTCAATCCCTAGCTACACCAAAAAATTATTAGTATTTTGATCTGATGATAAAGAACTATCATTAGAAGCAGACGACATAAGTTGAAACTCTCTCAAAAAAAAAAAAAAAAAACCAGAGATGAAGTTATTGTTTTATTTAAAAAGCGTAAATGCACTTTTAGTCCCTACATTTTACATCTTTTTCATTTTAGTCCCTACATTTTCATTTCACCACTTTTAGTCCCTAAATCAATTAACGCGTTCCATTTTGGTCTTTACCGTTACTCATTTAACAGAAATTACTGATGTGGCAAACAGAGTACACTGTTGGTACATTAAATGCTGACGTGACCAATAAAATAATATTTAAAAATGCCACGTCAGCATAAAATAATGATTAAAAAAGACACAAGCATCCACATCAACTTTTGATTTTGAAAATTAATTTATCTATTTTAACAAAAAAAAATGAAAAAAAAAAAAACAAAAACAAATTAGAACCTAAAATACACATGAATTCAGATCTGGTCTCATCTTAAACACGAACATGAAACCAAAATATTCAATCACATGAACACAAACCCAGAAAAAATAAATTTACCGACAAAAACATAAATTTCCCATCTCAAATCTGTAACTGGTTGCCTTATCTCGTTTCCCTAGATCTCTCCAGCAATGCTCTCAATGGACCGATCCCGTCGGAGATTGCAAACTGTAAGTTCTTGAACAACTTAATTTTGAGTAATAAATGCCTCTCCAGTTCGATTCCAAAGCACAAAACCAGAACCAAATACAAAAAGCACAAACTCAAATTTAAACATTAACATAAGATCACAAACACAAATAACCTATGGCTGTGGACGCTGGATTCATCGGGTTTTCCCATTTTTTGAGAGGAACCCATGACTTCCATACTGAAGGGTGCATTGTTGCCTCTCAAAACCCAGATCAACAAAAACCCAAATCAACAAGGTGAAAATCCAGATCAACAAAAATCATAACCCACAAACACAAAGACATGCCACAATTACAAAGACAAAATTTTGGAACCCAAACCCAAAACTCTACCCAGTTTTTTTCAACAATTACATAGAGACAAAACTCAAAGACATTCAACAATTACACAGACAAAACTCAAACCCAAATTTTTCCGCCCCAAACACAAAACTCAACCCAAATTATTTTAGGCTTTCTAAGAAACCAAACACAAAACTCAAAACTCAAAACTCAAATCCCAAATCAATGAACAAAACCCAAGATCTGAAACCACAAATAACCACTGATTTAGAGAAAGAGAGAGTTGGGTTTTTGGCCATGGGTTTAGAGAGAGAGGCTGAGTTTTTGGCTAGAGAGAGTTGGGTTTTTGGCCAAAATTTAGAGAGAGAGAAAGCTGGGTTTTTGGCCATGGGTTTAGAGAGAGAGGGCTGAGTTTTTGGCTAAAGAGAGTTGGGTTTTTGGCCAAAATTTAGAGAGAGAGAAAGCTGGGTTTTTGGCCATGAATTTAGAGAATTTAGAGAGAGAGAGTTGGGATTTCGGCCATGGATTTAGAGAGAGAGAGCTCACCTTTAGTCATCCCCTTCAGCACCTTCAGTCATCCCCTTCAGCTGAACCCACCTTCAGTCACCTCTCGGCCATGGATTTAGAGAGAGAGAGCTCACCTTCAGTCATCCCCTTCAGCCGAACCCACCTTCAGTCACCTCTACCTTCACCTTGAGCTTGGAGAATTTTGTAGAAAGAGATAGCTTGGAGAGAGAGCTTGAGATTTTCACAGAGAGAGCTTGGAGATTTTGTTTGAGATTTTAAGATTTAATAACTTTTATTGTGTTTGTTGCCTAGAAAGTTTAATAGAATTTGATAAATTAATATTGATAAATTTAATTATGTTTTTAATTATGTTTTTTTTATTTTTTGTAATTTTTGTAATTTTTTAATTTTTAAAATTGATAAATTAATTTTAATATTATTTTTAATGGACACGTGGATGCTGACGTGACATTTTTAAATATTATTTTATTGGCCACGTTAGCATTTAATGTACTAACAGTGCAATCCGTTTGCCACATCAGCAATTTCTGTTAAATGAGTAATGGTAATGATTAAAATGGAACGCGTTAATTGATTTAGGGACAAAAAGTGATGAAATGAAAATGTAGGGACTAAAATGAAAAATATGCAAAATGTAGGGATTAAAAGTGCATTTACGCCTATTTAAAACTCTACATTGTAATATGCACAACAATAAAGGAATGTTTAAGCTAAAACTTTCAAAGTAAGCGTAAATGCACTTTTAGTCCCTACATTTTGACTTTTTTTCATTTTAGTCCCTACATTTTAATTTTACTACTTTTAGTCCCTAAATCAATTAATGCGTTCCATTTTGGTCCTTTCCGTTAGCCCACTACCGGAAATTGCTTAGGTGGTAGACAGAACTATTAAAATAATAATAAAAAAATTTATTTTACTATTAAAAATGCCACATCAGCTTATAAATTAAAAAAAATTATTTATTAATTTTAACTAAATAAAAAAAATTAAAAACAGATAATTTAAAAAAGAAATTAAATTAAAAATAAATTCTTTACATTATGTTCTTCCCAGTCATCATGAAGAACATGTTCATGTTCTTCCTCAAATAATATGTTTGGTTGCCGAGAAAATTAAAAAAATCAAGAACATACCAACATGAAACACGTAAAATCAAAGGACACAGACCTACAAAATACAAAGACCTTCAAAGATTCAAAACACAAAGAACACAAACCTAAACCCAACCCTCAATCTCTAGCAAACCCAGAACATCACATGAAAAATCAAACCCTCTATACAAACATCAAACCTAGAAACAAACCCATAAATTTCAAACCTAAATTCGAGAAACCCGTAAACAAACCCATAAATTTTAAACTCACCGATCTAATAGAGACCCACTGATCTGTGAGAGATTAGAGGTAAACCACCGCCGACCTCAACCCTTCCACTGTCACGCACTCAGCCCCACCGTCCTTCACATCGACACAAGACACAGCCCCAACGTGCAGCTCCTTTGCGGGTACCGAGCACTCGGACTCGAGCGAGGCGTCGACGGCGTTGGCGAAGAGGAGGTGGAGGGAGCCGGAGAAGGTGGAGGCGGTGATGAGGGGTTTGTGCGTTGGGGTTTGGGAGGTCTTGAGGGAGGAGATTTGAGAAGGCAGAGAAAATGTGGATTGAGGGGTTAGGGTTAGGGTTAGGGTTTGGGATTGGGGATTAAGGGAGTGGATTTCAAGAGAGGGGGTGTTGGAGTTGGAGTCGAAAAGAGAGAGGACGGCAAAGAATTGCAATCTTCACACCTTTCTTGAAAAAGATCTTGAGCTCCCTGGCCCTTTCCTTCACCTGATGCTTAAACCCAGCCATTTCTTTTTTTTTTGAGAGAGAGAGAGAGAGAGAGAGAGAGAATTCTTTAGAGAGAGAGGGAGTGAATTTATTTTTAATTTAATTTCTTTTTTAAACTATCTATTTTTAATTTTTTTATTTAGTTAAAATTAATAAATAATTTTTTTTTAATTTATAAGCTGATGTGGCATTTTTAATAGTAAAATAAATTTTTTTATTATTATTTTAATAGTTCCGTCTGCCACCTAAGCAATATCCGGTAGTGGGCTAACGGAAATGACCAAAATAGTACGCGTTAATTGATTTAGGGACTAAAAGTGGTAAAATTAAAATGTAGGGACTAAAAGTGCATTTACGCCTTCAAAGTATCCAGTTCTCAAAAAAAAAAATCAAAGTATCCTTTTAAACTTTTAAATTAGTACTCGAGTAGCTTAACCTTTGGCTATAAGTTTATATGCAATCACAGTATTTTATTCTCCAACATTTTCAATTGTATGTTTAATAATTATCTTTTATACACTTTCTAATTATGGAAGACGCTAACCAATTTATTTATTTATTTTTTTTAATTTTAGAGAATGACTATATGTTTTAGTTGCTAGCGATTTGGTTCTACTTGGTAGACGTGAAAGGCTCAATTTTTTTTTTTAAATAAGGTTTGGGTAATTCCCGTTTCAAGATTCTTGGCACTATGTGAGTTTTAGTTAGTTCAATTAGTAAAATCTATGATAATTGAATAAAAGATCTGGGGTTCAATCCCCGTCTACACCAAAAACCAATTGGTGTCTTGGTCTGATGATAAAGAGCTATCATTAGGAGTGGACGCCATAGGTTGAAACTCTCTTAAAAAAAAAAAAAATCTTGGCATACTGTTCACAATCTTATATATATACAGGCAATTCATATAGCATCTTTCATGCCAAAGCAAATGCGATAGAAGAAACAATCCAGTTTATAAATTGTTGTCCTCTTCCAATTTTTTCATTCTTCTATGTGGTGCATTAATTTTCTCTGCTAATAACTCAATCTTAGTGGAGAGGTCCATATATATTGTTCACATGGACAACACCCATATGCCCAAGGTACTTGGTAGCCATCACCATTGGTACTCCTCCATTATTGATTCCTTCATCCTTCAAAGTTTGCAAACTTTTTATCACTAGATGACAATCAATCCTCACCTTTGCTTTTATATACTTATAATAATGTATTTTTTTTCATGGTTTTAGTGCTATACTACCTCAAAATGAATTGGAGCTAGATTTTGAAAAAGTCTGAAGGCTTTGTCATAGCTAGCTATATTGTGATGACACTATTTCACTTGCTTACCACACTCATATCCCTGAATTCCTCTCCTTAGCTTCATGCTCCCACTGGTCTATGGCCAACTACAAATTATGAAAAAGATGTTTTCATTGGTGTTATAGATTCTGGCATATGGTCAGAAAGTCCAAGCTTCAAAGATGATGGCATGAATACTACTGCAGCTCCAACAAAGTGGAAAATTGGATCATGCCAATTGCCAAAGTGAACAAGATTTTAATTCCACTTCTTATAATTGCCTCACAAAAAAATATTGAAAAGTCTGCAGAATTTCGACATAGAGTGGAACTTTCAAAGCATGTAAATTGTGTTTATAAGGGTTTCATGGATTGCATGAATGGCAGATGTGATTTTAAGGACGAATCGGCTTTTGACATTATAGATTGCGCAGTTGCCTATGAAGAAAAAAATTCTGTATTATATTAGTTATGCAGATTGTTTGTTTAATTGTTATATAAAGCATGTCAATATGCACTAAAATGCAATTTATACACAGAATCCTAGGGCTACATCCAATTTTATGTATAGAGAGATGGAACTACATGTATTGTAAAGTTGTGATTTATAACTATGTTTTATATTGACTTTATTTCATGACAAAAAGTGTTGTAATTGCATTAAATTATTTCCTTGTATTTTGTGAGATTTTATTGTATTGGGTTTAGTATTAAGTTGGTGAAGAATCGAGCATGTATTGGATGAACAAGTGGATTTCGCGAGTGTCTTGCAAGAAGCCTACCCGCGAAAAAGCCACGTGAGAAGCACATGCTGGAAGTTGAAGAGTCGTGCCAGGTTATCAATTTTGTGAGTGTCTCGCGAGAAAGGCCAACCGGCGAGATACCCGCGAAACTCTCTGCCTAGAGATTTTTAAGTGTGACTTTCTTATTCTTCACCCGTACTATATATACTTTCATTACCCACAAAAGTAAGAGAGGTCATTCAGAGAGAAAAACCCTAGATAGGTTTGCTACAACACAACACATCTATCTTTTAGAGAGAAAGCTACTAATCCTTAGTGAGAAATCATTGTAGCATTTTCTCATTCCCTCTCTCATTATCATATCTTGAGAGGAGATTTGTACCTAAACACAACCCACACATTTTCAAAGTGTAGAGAGTGTTTTGGAGCTTGGGAAGTTTTAGGGATTTGCCAAAAGAAGCCGGTGAGGTTTGGCAGATGCAATCGGGCGTATTGCAGGATCCGGAAAGATAGAGAAGACATAACTCCGAAAAGTCCATTGGTAGTAAGAGCTTGGAGGGCTCAAGTACATGGGGTAGACTAGGCTTAGAAGGTCTTTTGTTATTCGTGTACTCCAACTTTATTCTCTAGTTGATCGATTTCGACTTGGAAAGTCGTGGAGAGATTTTTCGCTGAGTTCTTCGGTTTTCTCTTCGATAACACATCTTGGTGTCATCTTGTGTTTGCATCTCTCTTCCCTTACTCTTGTGCTTTACTTTTATTGTTTGTTGTTCTTGTTTATGCACTAGAGTAGTATCGGTTCATTGCGCACATTTACTCTTATTCCGCATTTTAATTAAGTAAGAGTAAAAGCAATTTAACCGTAATTTTTAATTTTGAGTCTAAACAAGCTCTTGTGTTTTAACACAAATATGAGCTTTCATATATAAAATTGGATGTAGCCCTAGGATTCTGTGTATAAATAGCATTTTAATGCATCTTGACATGCTTTATGTAACAATGAAACAAACAATCTGCATAACAAGTATAATACGGAATTTTTTTTCTTCACAGGCAACTGCACAATCTATAATGTCAAAAGCCTATTTGTCCTTAAAATCATGTCAGCCATTCATGCAGTCCATGAAACCCTTATAAACCCATCGATCTTATCCTTCATTTATTAGTTTTTATCTAGATACTGTTACAAGGTCAGTACCTGAGCAATTTCAGAGAACTGTAACAAATGTTGGTGAAGGGGCTGCAATTTGAGGCCGTAGTGACAGCACCAGTGGAAAAGCAACCCCACAATATCCCTTTAATGTGTAAAGGGAGTGGGGATCGAAAACTTTCATTTGGTGAACTTGTATGGTTGGGAAAAAAAAAACGGATACCACAAAGTGAGGAGCCCTATTGTGTTGTTTAATTTGGGATTGTTATGAGTTTGTACAATGCATGACAGCATGGTTAAGATTTTTCATATATTATTTTTGATTGAAAGTAAAAATATCTAAGCGTGAATGTTGAACGAAAGTATCAATATATGTTTCTTGAATAAGTTGTTTTGAATGTGGTTAACATTTTTTTTTTTTTTGAGATGGCTAGAAAAATTATATACTAACTAGCTTATAACCCCATGCATATGCATGGATATACTTAAAGATATACAATAAGATGCATAATATAATTTCTATATATATAATTTAAATACTATTGATAGTCATTTTTATATTTTATTAACTCTTTAAAAAAATTTGTAAGGATGTTATTAGGTAAATTGTAAATTGTCCAATTTTATTATTATTGTGAAGCACTTTTTTTTTTTACAATTCATTTATTCTAGACTCTTTAGTTTTTTACTTAATAACTCACTTAGATAAATATTAATGATGTGGTCCCACATTTGATTCTAAAATTAAGAAATAAAACTCTTTAAAAATAAATAATTTAGGACATATGGCGCAAAATTGAAATTCTAATTTAGAATTCTAATTTGAGTTTCTCTCAGTTTCACCTATTATTATTATTATATATATATATATATATATATATAGATATGTTGTCCCAATAGCTTGAACCCAAGACCCCCCCCCCCCTAAGGAAATTTGATATAAAAATGCTTTTATTCCACAATCTTATAGTGCTATATGTATCAAATTATGGGAATATAGATTTTGGTTCATTTTTAATGTTGTTACCAATCATATGAATAGTAATAATTATTTTTTTATAGCATTTTTTATCCTTTGTAATACTTATTCGTATTCTTATACAATAAACATTATAGTGTACCAAAAATGTTCTTAAGTGCCCGAGAGGCGTACCAACCCGCCAAAAGGCATGGCAGTAATGTGGTCGACATCTTAAGTATCATTGATATTAATTAATTAGGAAAAATGGGTGAGTTTAGTCCAATAATATCCAAAACTGTCAATTGGAAGTGTAATCATTTAAAAATTGTGTGTTAATTATATCCAAAGTGAACCAAAAGTGGAAAAATATTTTTCAGAAATAACAAAAATTAAGGGTCGTATAACTACTTTATACAAAGAATAAACATGTTAAAAGAGGTTCTTACTAATGTGACATAGTTGCAGGTTAGTTATGGAAATACTAATATATTTAGTAATTATAAGAACTAGTCACAAACGTGCACAATGCGCCGAAAATTTATTTGTTTGTTAAGTGAAAAAAGAAAATAGTAAATGAAACTTATGGGTGTTAATCTCAAACCCTTTTTAAAATGATGTGATTATTTTTCTAACAAAATATAGTATGTACAATATATTTGATTTTTCTAAATGAAGCTATTTATATTTATATTTTTTAAATTTTGGAATTTTTTTTTAATTTCAAAGAAACATAATGAATTTTATATTCATTTATTAAATAAGACGTGATATTTTGTAGATAATATAATGTGTGGTTGGAATTTATTTCTACTAGTCCTTACAAATGGTTTATTCTCTATATGTCTTGAATGACCTAAAGATGAAGCATATATAAATAAATCCATCACATATAGTTGAAAAAAATACAAGACTTTAATAACGTAAGAAAAACATAATTTTATAAATTTTTTTTAAGAAAAAAGAAAACCCTACCAACATTACGTTGAGAATGTGACATAATTTTCAATGTAGGCTATGAAGTATCTCCTTGTAGGGGCAGAGACCCAAGATAGGATATTGGGCCATGGGCTTATCTTGGGACACTAAATTGTCCGAGGAGACGCCAGAGGTTATTAAGAGCCCAGCGCGGATCCTCACATGTAAAAGACACATGGAGGAATGTCCGAGGAGGAGATTACTCTCAGACAGGGCTAGCGCGCCTCGAACCTGTACCTCGGCAGCTGGATGAACCTTCCCAAAAACTCAAGAAATGAGGACGTGTCTTACGAGCCTGAAAGAAAGGGAGGAAAGACCCAAAAATATCTAAGGAAAAGCTGCTATCACCGCATTAAATTCACTGAAACTACTTTCCTGACCGCATTTATGTGGAGAAAACATCTGAACAGTGAAGCTTTGGCTACTACAACTCACAGAGAACCAGGAAAGGTGCTGATGGGATAGCTACTCAAATGATATCTCAAACGATCGACAAGTGTAGGGTGAAGATGATCCAAAGGGCTCTATATAATGTAAAAAAGGCCCTCCATGAAAGGGGAGATCTTTGCAACCATCTTCATTATTCAAGAAATGAGAACTAAAACCTCCTCAGACTATTGCCAAGGATAGACCTCTTTGCTCAAGCGTATGTTCGCTTTACATTTTCAGTCTTTCGATCCTTTTCAGCTGTTGTCATACTCCATAAAGCCCAGTTCTTCTGCTCACTCTCTATAAATTTATTGTATTGGGTTTGTTGGGCCTGAGCTCACTCATACTTTAGGAATAGTGCTCAAACCCAGTCCCTACACTCCTCTTTCTACATAAACCTCTCCTTCTAAAGTATCATGGACCGGATGTACCAAACTAGATTGAGTGGACCAAAATGGACCGAATTAGACCGAAATGGACCAAATAGACTGAAATGGACTTAAGAGACCAAAATGGACTGAATAGATTGAATGGATCAAAGTGGATCAAAATAGACCAAATGGACTGAAGTGAACGGAATTAGACCTAAATGGACAAAAATGCTACATTGATGTAGCTCAACATAAGTGTAATAATAATAAATATTACATTTCAGTTTTTTTAAAATATTATATAAATAATACCAATTTTGTGTATACAAAAATTGAGATTTTTGTTAATTATAGTCATTAATTGTTGCTTGTCGTTTGAAATATATGGAAGGTTGGGGGAAGGGGGGGGGTCAGATTAATGGTTTAGCTAGCATGTTCCTTTTGATCAACCAATTAATTCATCCCAACTTAACCTACCTATCCCTCACTAACATCTCTCATCTCATTTTCTTTAAAATATATACAATAGAATTTATATAAATGACATTCACTCTATGATTATTGTTCTTTATTATTAGATCAAAACACTAACTGATTTTTTGTGTATGCAGGATTTGAATTTTAGATTTCTTTTATTCGACATTTTGATTGTATGTTCCCCAAGCTAAATCATCTCTTTCATAATTGTTTTCTAAAATTTCTAGACATTTTGAACATATACTTCGACCTTTTGTGATAACTAGTGTAGCAATGGCACTCAAGGTATTCCTTATAGTCAAAATACAATTGGCAATATATCCTAACAGATAGCAGGATACGTACAAAGAGAGATGGACAGGAACATAAAGCCAAGTAACCAACACGACATTTTCCTCTTGTAGCAAATAATGTCCTTTTGCATAACAATTAACAATGAGGCCATTGCAAAGAGATTTCATCCAACCAAGCACAAATTGTTGAACATAGACAAAAATAGCCATTTTATTAGCGCTTGGGAATACCAGATTGGCAGACATTGATGACACATGATAGCCATACTTTAGAGCCCTATAAATTGTATGGTAGCTTACACAAAATAGCAGTAACAAACAATTGGAAATACATACTACTGCTATATCTGTTAATTAAAAACCATGAATTAAAAAGTGGAGCACACTAATCTACATCTAAATTAACGGCAAAGGAACTCAACACCTTACTTTAGCTCAAGTGTAAAAAGATATGAGATACATAATATAAGGTATAATATAGCTTAACCATTGCTATAGCTATACTAAACATAAAAATCAACAAAGGATTTGGACCTGATATAAAAAAAACAAGAACTAAGTTAATTATGCTTAACCCTTTTGTTCTAAAATGTGGAAAATTATTAGGTACTTCCGGAGTACTATAAATGCGTAGTCCCCCCTCTCACATGAATGGTAGGTCCCATTATGAATTTAATTAGTGGGACCCACCATTCATGTGAGAGGAGGGAGTACGCATTTATGGTTCTGAGGGAGTACGCATTTATGGTTCTCCGGGAGTACACAATAATTTCCCCTGAGATATATACTAAACATAAAAATCAAAATTAATGGATTCTAAGCCTCACAATTAACTAGAACAACCATAAATAGCCATTAGAATTTTCTCTAGGATCCAAACTGTTTGTAGACAAATAAACTTAGGTCCAAAAACCTTTTTTTTTTTTTTTTTTTTTGTATTACTAATTTTTCCAGAAGAGTCTGAATTGCAGGGAGTCCCAATTTTGTAAAAAAAAAAAAAAGCTGTCATGCAGTAATTTGACTAAGTTATTTTATTTTCTTATTAAGCTAACTTGCAAACTACGCCACCAAACTTTGTGGTGTTTGAATTTTATATCTTGAAATTTTTGAATTTAGATTTTATACCCTAAAGTTCTATTCCATTTGCATTAGCAACCTTTCCATCCATATTTTCTGTTATGTGCTACATAAACTTGTCACGCATATTTAGTTTGTCCAATAAAATTAAATTATGCCACATCATTTTAATTTGTAGTCTAAAAAAATTAAAAATGACAAAGCATAATAAAAATGGTGTGACATCATTTTATTGGATGAACTAAACACGCGTGACAAACTTATGTAGTACTTAACGGAAAATATAGATAGAAGACCTGCTGATTCAAATGAAATAAAACTTTAAGGAATAAAATCTAAATTCTAAAACTTCGAAATATAAAATTTAAATGCCCCAAACTTTAGGATGTAAGTTGCAATTTAGCTTCTCTATTAATATGTTACAAATACTCCACAACACGGGTGGTTTAGGAGGTCCCAAAACCGGAAATAAACAATTAATTAATTAAAACTAACTACATGGACTGTCTGTATTATTATTATTATTGTTGTTGTTGTTGTTATTATTATTATTATTTTATCAGATTGCATTATTTATTGTTGCTATCTTCTCTATTATTATTGTTGTTGTTGTTATTATTATTATTATTTTATCAGATTGCTTTATTTATTGTTGCTATCTTGTTGTTTTGTCAAGCAACCAAATATGCAGCACATACTATTAAATAAATATATAGCCTGGGTTCTCAATATATATAAATATAAATATATATATATATTTATTTATAGCCTATTGACGGTAAGTCCAACAAAATCTTCAGGAAAACGAGCACAACGCTTGTATTGCTCTCCCACAACCCCGTTTTCACTGTTTAAAATGTGAACGATGATTGGATTGATGTTCAAATAGAATCCCGAGTCTCGAATAATGATTCGATTCTCGCACATAAAACGCAGTATATATGTTCTCCAGGGAATCTACTTATATATAAGTAGATTCCCTGGAGAACATATATACTGTGTTTTATGTGCGAGATGATGAGTACTCCTCAGCCTAGAAAACTATATTAACGTCGTTTTGCTGAAGATTCTGTTGGACTTACCATCAATAGGCTATATAATTAATTGTGTCAGTGATATCTAGTTATATATGTCATGATATAATTAATGCACTCATCATCACGTAAGGTGTTTTTTTTCCTCTTAATTTTTTTTTTTTTTTTTTTTTTTTTGCTGTATTATGGTTCAAATTGAAAATATTTACTAGTATTCTGCTTATTTATTTATAGACCATTTAATTTCTTGGATCATCTATAAACTGTGATTAAATTACAATATATCACTTTTTTTTTTTTTTAAGAATACTAAGTGGAGTGATCATCGCACCAAAGATGTGCAATTTAGCCTCTCTATTTAGAGTACTAGCATCCAGGGATGCAAAAAAAAAAAAAAAACTTATTTTGCATCTTCAAACACTACTTTATCTATTTTATCAACTCATTTTATAACTCACCTTACATCCCAGTTTTTTATTTTTACATATACTCCAATAAAATAATATAAACTACCTAATAAAATAATAAAAAATATTTTTCTCTCTCTTTTCTCCCACTATCTTTTTGTCTTTGTACACAACCACTAGATTAATTTTTTTTTTTTTTTACAACCTATGAATAGTAAGGCTGTATATATGCAACCTTACTATTCATATGTTGCAAATTTTTTTAAGTATACAAATCTGGATGAAGTGAGTTTTTGCTGTCGTAGATTGTAAAATAGCAACTAGAGAGTGTTTACACACCCCAATGCTCAGGGACAGAAGGAGACTTGGACTAGGGGGGGCAATGGCACCCCCCTATTTTTTTTTTTTTAATTAATATATACATAGTCACCAATTTTGTCCTATAAAATCATGCTTTGCCCCCCTTAATATTATCATTGATTCTTTTAGGAGTACTACTCTAGCCACAAAATTTTCTATAACATTTTTACAAACTGTTGTGGTAGTAAACTTTTATTGGTTTGCATCTGAGCTCATCACTTACATCGCATTTTTACTCACAAATAACCACTCACCACATTAATAATTTGTAAAAAAAAATTTGTAATTCTAGCATTTTCCTCTTTTTAAAGGCTAGATCTAAAATCTAAAGTAAAATAAACAAGCCCAAAAAAATTATTCAACAGTAAAAATTACCAATAGTAAAGCTAAAAATAATTAAACTCAATCAACCAATTTTATCTAAAACAAACAACTTGACCCTTTAAAAAATTATAAACAAAATAATTTTGTCCATACCTGGATGCACACATAAAAAACACACAAAAAAACTCATTAGCTATTAAGCAACTGACCTGAAAGCTAGAACCACCGCACACAACTAACAGTAAAACTATCCCCTCTAACTTCATGTTCTGGATCCGTCTCTACCAATGCTAGTGCTCTAAAACGTTACAAATACTCCACAACAACACCGGTGGTTTAGGAGGCCCGAAAACCGGAAATAAACAATTAATTAATTAAAACTAACTGCATGGACTGTCTGTATTTGCTTTATTATTATTATTATTATTATTATCAGATTGCTTTATTTATTGTTGCTATCTTGTTGTTTTGTTAGAGCACTCACAGCAGTGGTGCTAAATAGCTATATTGCTAAAAATATAGCTATTAATCATAAAAGAAGAGCTGCAGTAGTGGAGGTAAAGCTAAAAAATTTAGCTTCTCAGCTACAGTGCACATCTATCTTTAGATGTGCACTGTAGCTCAAAGGTAAAAAAAAAAAATTATATTTTAATTGATTTCTCTCTCCTCTTTTATTAAATTAAGCTTTTCTCTCATTCTTTCTTTTCTCTTTCTTGTTCACAGTGACTCTTTCTTCTTCAGTCTTCACCGAACCAGACCCAGCACTTCTCCCTTTCAATTTTTTTTTTTTTTTTTGTTCCTTCCTCCAGCCATTTTTTCTCTATTTTTTCTTACTACTTCACCTTTCTTCTTCACTGAACCCAGCCCTTCTCTTCTCCACCTTCATTTTTTTATTTCTTTCTTCCTCCAACTCCTCACCACTCCTTAGCCACTGCCCGCCAAGCTGCCAACGACCCAAGTCCTAAGCCGTTGCCAACACAAGTCCCAAGCCGCCGACAACCCAAACCTGGTGGTGGTGGTTTTTTTTTTTTTTTTTTTTTTTAAAAAAAATCAGAGTTGTGGGTGGTGGTTGTTGAGGTGGGTTTGTGGTGGTGGTGGTGGGTTGTGTTTGTGGTCTGTGTTCGTGGTGGTGGTGGGTTGTGTGGTTTGTTGAGGTGGGTTTGTGGGTTTGTTGAATTTTGGTTGTTTTTATGTGTGATTTTGGTTGGTTTTTGAGATGATTTTGTTGCAAATTTGATGGATTTAGGTTGTGTTAATGGTGGCCTGTGGACAGTGGAGGTGGTTGTGGGTTGTGGGTGGCAGTGGAGGTGGCGGGGGTTTTGGGTTTGCTTGCTGTTCTTCAGAATCTTCAGATGATTGGTGTTGGTTTTTTTTTTTTTTTTTGCAGTGGGGTGTATTATTTTATTGTGGTATATATATTATTTTATTGTGATGTTTGTATTATTTTATTGTGTTGAAAGTTAAAATAGATTCACTGCTGCAGGATGTTTTTTAAAATGAGTAGGTAAAATAGATAAAGTGACTTTTTGTGGTACTAAATAGCTAAAATTATTGCTCCACTGCTGTGGATGCTCTTAAGCAACCAAATATGCTGCACATACTAATAAATTGATAGCACATTGATGGTAGGTCCAACAGAATCTTCAGAAAGCGACGTTAATATAATTTTGTAGATTGAGGAATACTCATCATCTCGCACATAAAACGTATATATGTTCTCCAGGGAATCTACTTAACCATCCTTTAATTAATAATATAATTAATATTGTGTCAGTGATATCTAGTTTTATATGTCAGTGATATAATTAATGCACTCATCATCGCGTAAGGTGTTTTTTTTTCCTTCAATTTTTTTTTTGCTGTATTAAGGTTCAAATTGAAAATATTGACTAGTATTCTGCATATTTATTTATAGGTCATTTATGGGGTGTTTGGTAAAGGAGTTTGAGTAATATTGTCTGGGTGTTTTTGATATACATGTGGGTAAAAAAGTGTGTTAAAAAGTGTGTTTAAAATGTAAAAAATGTTGCTTGAGTAAGGCTACCAAACGGGCCCTTAATTTCTTGGATCATTTGTAAACTGTGATTAAATTACCATTTATCAATTAAGAACCATATATTCATTCTCAAAAAAAAAAAAAAAAAAAAAAAAATTAAGAACCATATATTTGATGTGTAACTTTTTTCTAAAGTTAAAATGTTGCACCCTTCTCTAAAGCAAAATGGTAAGTTCCATACTTTGGAGAGTAAGGGTTAGCTTCAATGCTCATTTTCATTGGAATTAACATGATACAAATACGTGGCAAAAATTATGTGTATCATGTCAGTTTTAGTGTCCATATTTAGGAGAAATTATAAAGTCATCTGGTGGATCACGTCACTTGTTCACCATTCCACTAAAAAACTTCCACTTGTTTAAAATTGCTGAGTCAGTAATTAATTTCTGTTTAAAAAAATTTTCTAACTAACAATTTTAAACATGTGGAAGTTTTTTAGTGAAATGGTGGACCACATCACTTGTCCATCATGTGGATCTTATAATTTCTCCATATTTAGATACTTTTCAAATGCAATAATATAATTTATTTATACACTGTAAATTCTAAGATTCTAATTTTATCAATTTTGAAAATTAACTAAGAGTTTTACTAATGTACGTATGCCCACATTAAGAGACTATTTTAAGAAACTTTTTATAGAAAAAATGAAAAAATTACTAACTTTTTTAACAACTTTTTCAATTCTCCATAAAATATTTTCAAAAATGAATAATTAATATATTCTCTAAAGGCATACATTAACACGATCCATTAACTAATAAAAAATCTTAACAATAAAATAAAATAATAACGTGTCGTTAACAGTAAACTCCACCCATAAAATAGAGCAAGAAGTTAAAATATTTTCTTAAAAAAAAAAAAAAAAATAACTAACGGTCAAATATAATTTTCCTAACTTTATGCCAAATAAGCTTAAAATAAGAAGGTGCATATATGACTAAGATACGCACTCTCACGGTGTCATTGTGCAAGAGGGCAGGACCTTCGTAGAGCCCACCTACACGTGGCTTCTTATCCCTATATGAGCCTCAGTTCCTCATATCCCCGAACCATTCCAAAAAGCATCAGAATCTGGGGCAGGCATTTTGGGAGGGACATCTCGTCAGACTAATTTTCACTTTCTAACTCTAAAAGCAAATCTTAATTTCTATCTCTGAACAAAGCTTTGTCTTTGTACACTCTTGTTTCATCATTGCCAAAACTACAAATTGAAATAGTCTTATATGTCAATTTTCCCATTTGGGAATCTGATGCACATGACCCGACCAATAAAAAAAATCCAAACCTTTGGAATTTTCATCCGAATTGCAGGGGCGGAGCCAGGGATTTATCTTTAGGAGCCATATAACTTTATTTTTTTTTCCATGTGTATAAAATGTAAAATAGTAATGTACAACACTTCATAATTCAATATGTGTTATAAACAAAAGTATATTTAATTAAAATTAAAAGGAATATAAAAAAGAAAGCAATGAAAAGTAAAGTAAAAATCAAAACAAAGCAAATGCAAAGTACCTGAGAAAGAGTTAAAAACAAGGGGTCAGTCGGTCAGCTAAGGGCAAGGGCGGAACTAAGGGGGTCGAGGGAGGGCAACTGCCGCCCCTGGCCCGTCCAAAAAATACTCTTAGTTATTATAACTAATACTTATTAAATACCCTTGCCTACTTTTTGTTTTTGGGTTTATTAAATGCCACTCTATTTTTTTGGTCTTGAAACAGAGTACAACTTCTAAATGAACCATTGGAGAACCTTAAGTCCTCCACTAGCATGCCTTACACTGAATTTTTTAGTTTGTCCCTACCATATTATAATTTGAACCTTTTATGAGTCCACATTAACCAAAATAATAGAAATTCACATATATTACACTCACTATTTATCTAACTAATAATAGTTTCATTCATAACTTGAGTTTTGGCTCTAAAAAAAATTAAAAATAGATCATTTATGTGAGAAATATCTTAATAGATAAATACAATATTATGAATAAGCATTTTTTTGTAGATTTTTTTTTTTTTTTTTTGGTATAATTACATTAAATATCACTTAGTATTTAAATGAATAGCTTTTAATTTTTCAAATTGGTCTCAAATATTATATATTCACAAAATGTGTGTAAGTGCGTATATCATATATAAAATTTGCCCCCCTCAACTCAAATCCTGACTCTGCCACTGGCTAAGGGTATAGGGCACTGCACAGTCAGGGGATGAGGGGCCCATGGCACAGAAGTTTCAATCATTCACTCTTTCTTGTCTAATTTAGTCACATAGTACGGAACTTTAACTTTTAAACAAACTACAACAGCAATGGGATGGAGGAGGAGGAAAAAAAAAAGAAAAAAAAGAAGAAGAAGAAGGCGAACGCCAAGTTGCCAACGGAGACAAAGAGAGCGAGAGAGAGAGAGAGAGAGTCGTCTGTGTGAGACAAAATGTTTCTACAACTGTGTGGGAGACTTGTTGGTGCGGCATATCAACAAAGTTTTTGACTTTTCAATTTTTCTACAACTATTTACAAGTAAACCTTAGATGTGTTAGGATGAAAATTAGAATTTTTTTTATTCCCTTTTATTTGTTGAGTTAATTGTTAAAATATATGTGTTTATTTTAAAGATGCTAAATGTTTAATTATTGTAATTTGTTAACATGTATTTATGGATTGTATTTTATTTAAATAAAAATTATGTTTATTTTTAGACTTTCTTAAATATATAGTTGTGTATTATTAGGTATGGGAGACCATAATGATAAGGTTATTTAAAAATTTTCAAATTATTTAGAATATTTCCAATTTTTTTTTTTTTCCAAATTTTGGGGGGGCCAAGGCCCCCCTTGGTCATCAAGTGGCTCCACCATTGCCAAATTGGTGAAGATCATACACATCTCTAACCAGATCTAGTGGAGATCTCTTAATTTTTTACGAGATCTACGAAAACGCTCATCATTGTCGTTTCTATTCAGTATTGACCATTGACCGCCACCATGACTATTGACTCGGATTGAACCATTGCTTCTCTTTGGTCGACGATAGGTCTTGTTTTTTACCACTAGACGTGATCAAGTTGAGTTCAGATTGAGTTCAAAATTGACTCAAATTGTTACCTTGAACACCTCTAATCTATGATTGTGGTTAAAAACTAACTTGTTTTTTGTTTTAATTAATGATATTTGATATTTATTTATGCTCTTTAACTAGAAAGAGTGTAAGTAGTCCAAAATAAACCACATTAATAATTTTTTATAATTTTATTGAAAGGGGTTAAAGTTCTTATACTTTAAAAAAGTAAAGAAAAAAAAAATATAAAAAATTGTACGCAAAAAAAAAAAAAAAAAAAAAAAAAAAAGATAAAAAGAAAGATAAAAGCTAAAGGAAAAAAAAAAAAAAAAAAAAAAAAGAGGAGCAAATTACAACTTACATACGTGTGGTTTAGCTGAAATTTAAGTTGTCTACTTGTGGTTTAAAATTTGACACTTTACCCACCTAAAGTTTGACCGAAATTTAAATTACCTACCTATGGTTTGAAATCCCATGATGCAAGTGTTTCGTTGGATTCTTTTTTATCTTGTATTTTTATGTTTTTTGTGTTTTTGGATGAGAAAAATATAAAAGTGAAGCAAAATCACATATTTAATCATGTTTTTAACAAAGATGGGTTAAAGAAATCTAACTAAACTAACCTCAAGTAAGTAAAATGTCAAATTTCAAACCATAGGTAGGCAATTTAAATTTTAGCCAAATCACATGTGAGTAAATTGTAATTTGCCCAAAAAAAATCCTATCAAAAAATAAACAAGATATGGAAGTTGCTTATATTTTAATACTAAACTATAGTCTCTAGGGAGGAAATTGTAATTTAAAGCTTTGTATGGTAAGTAGTGTAAATAAATAATTGAAAGACAAGATGGTTACGGAATTAAGTACAGGAATATTTAAAAAAAAGAAAAGAAAAGAATATGAATATTCATCAAGATTCCACAATTTAGCTTCCCAATAATTGCATGTGGAGTGACTAGATTAGTTGAATATTCCACATGGCCCATCTACTACTTGCATGGCCGCTTTCAAGTTTGAACCCCACCGCAACCCCAAATTCGTGCCTACACCAATATTTTAAAACCTAGGACCCACCCACCCCATCCTATTATCATTCACTTTGCCGAGCAGCCTCCACCACTAAATGTCACTACCACTAAAAAAAATATTGCAGTACGGGTGCAAATAGCGTATAATGAGACTAGTATATATATATCTCACAATGATTCAAAAGTGTATAATAAATATAATGAGTTTGATTAACAAGTGTCAAAGTATATTGATTAAGATTGAATTTTTATTATTACAATCAATCAGTTTAGAATTCATTTATTAACTTCTTCTTCTTCTTTTTTGTTTTTTACAATGAGACTCGCTCAATTACTGTGCCAACATCTGCTCAAAAAAAAAAAAAAAAAGTGTGCCGACACCAATAACAAAAACCAAACTAGTATAATCTAATGTGCAACAAATTTCTTTGTCAATATGGGAATCACCAAAAATGAAGAAAAAAAAAGAAAAAAGAGAATAATATTATAGATAGAAACTATTTTACAAAATTTTTTATAAATAGTTGATGTGGTGAAAGTGATTATTGGTAAATAAAAAAATGATATTAATAATAAATTTAAATAAAAATTAATAAAAATTTAATTACATCAATAATTTATAAAAATATTATAAAATAATTTGTATACATACCATTACTCAAAATATGGGACTCACAAAAGATGGGCCCTACTGCCCCCACCATTATTAGTCTTAGAGCAGAATATGAAATCACGTCACGAGGGAGCAAGCCTCCACCACTATCTGATTTTTCACGCATCGTTTGGCTGGCGTTAAAATGGAGGATGCGTCAATACTCAGAACTCACAACAACAAAAAACACTCACATTCCATTTATTGGCCGCCTCTCTGTCTCTGTCTCTATCTCTAACTCCTTCTCCTTCACCTTCTCTGCCTTATTAAGACCCTTCTAGGCTTCTAGCTTTTCCCATTTCAATTTCATCCTCCTCACTATCATGAACACCGTCTATTCCTTCCTTCAATTCAAATATCTGCCTCTCTCTCTCTTGCTGTCACTGTTATCTACTTCTTCTTCTGCTTCAGCTTATATATTTTCTGGTATTTCCATTCTCTTCTTCTTTTTCTTCCTCAATATCACTCCAAATATACATATAAAATAAGAAAAGAAAATCAGCAGACAATTTTTTTAATATGTATTGACAAAATATGAATATTCACATCAAATTCAAAGATGGGTTCTTTTAGTTTAGTCCTATGGTTTACTTATTGTTTGTTTCTTAGATTAATAATTTTGCCTTGGACAAAAGACAATATTGGCAAAAACTGAATATTCGCATCAAGTTCAAAGATGGGTTCTTTGAGTTTAGTCTTATGGTTTGCTTATTGTTTTTTTGTTGATTAATAATTTTGCTTGGACAATAGACATTTTTAAAAAAAAATTTATATTGGCAAAAAGTGAATATTCATATCAAATTCATAAATGGGTTCTTTTAATTTAGTTATATGATTTGCTCAAATTTTTTTCTTGATTAATAATTTTGCTTGGACAATACACATTTTTTTAATGTATATTGACCAAGAGTGAATATTCACATCAAGTTCAAAGATTTGCTTATTTGATTAATAATTTTGCTTGGTTATTGACACTGACCTTTTCCTCTGCATTTGAATTGAGTCCATGAAAGTGACGTTTTTTATTGTTGGGGATTGAATAATTTTCTTGTTTAATAATGGTTATTAGCTTAGCCTATGTTATGATGATGATGATGATGGAAATGATTTGTTTATTGAAGATGGTGAAATAAGCAGTAGGAATGATTTGTTTCGTGAAATCTTAAGGGATGAGGCAGTGGCAAGGCTTAATGAGCTTGGAAAGGTATAAAATTCTAGACCCAAATTAAATTTCTGACATATTTCTAATAAGTTTTATTAGGTAGTACTGCTAATGTTAATTTAATTACTACTGAATTAAAAATATTTGTGGGTTTTGCTGCAATAGCATTGTGGAGAATAGTTTGTTAATTTTTTTTAAATATATATATATATATATATATATTTAAATTAGTGTTTATGGCCTCAACTTTGGGTGTCATTTGGAGTACTAATTTAGTTGTCATCTATAGGTTTTTCTGTCAGTAAAAGCATGATTTGAAAAAAAAAAAAAAAAGAAGATTTTGACCACCTTGTCAATGTTCCATTAAATAAGATGTATGTTATTATTATTATTTATTGATGATGTACTTCTTCAATGATATACGAGTTGAATTTCTGTTAAATGCTGAAAGGAAAACAGGAATCCAATTTTTGCAACAACATTCAAGGTTTTCAATGCCTTTTTTCTCAGCCAATTGGGCAACGTTGAATGTTGATTTTTTTTTTTTTTTTTTAAATCCTCTTAAAATTTTGCTGCCTTACCCTCAAACAGCTATGATTTTGCATAAATCAGAACAAATATGTTATATGTCTGCAATCAAACATAGTCTGTATCACACCATCGCATTCTCAAAAAAAAAAAAAAAATGCTCAACTTTCAATGTTTCTATAATCACCATTCAAATGGTAATCACCCCTTGAGTCTGGCCACTGCAATAAGTTAAAGAAAAAAGCTGCATTGAATTTTCCTCGGCTTTACTTTACTCAATATGTAACTTGTGCTGTGTGGTTATTTGTGAATGTTAATGTTGTTGCCTGCATAAGCAGGTAAGTGATGCAGATGGCTATCTTGAGAGAACATTCATGAGTCCAGCTTCTTTGAGGGCTGGTAACCTTATTCGTGGATGGATGGAGGATGCTGGTTTGAGAACGTTAGCTCTCTTCCTTTTTATGTTGTAAACAGTGTTGGAAGTTTGACTGATGTTTATGTTGATTTCCAGTTGGGTAGACCAGTTGGGCAATTTACACGGTCGAGTTGAGGGAAGGAATGCAAGTGCCGAGGCTCTGTTGATTGGTTCTCATCTGGTGATGCTTTTTTCCCTATTTTTTAATTTAATATTTAGTTTGCATACAAATACATAAATACACACAAACACACAGAGAACATGCCACGAAGATATATTTCATCAATATTGATATGGGATATTCCTTCTTTATGATAGGATACTGTTGTTGATGCTGGTATATTTGATGGTTCACTAGGCATAATCTCTGCATTATCTGCTCTGAAGGTTTTGAATGTCAATGGGACGTTGGGAAAATTAAGGCGGCCAATTGAGGTCAGTAAGATAACAACTTTGGAACATTATATTGCATCATTTTCTGAAATATTTTTTTATTTGTGATTCTATAATGACTTATTAGTCTTGTTTCCTTTGATGTTACACTATCATAAACTACCACTAGTCCTAATGGGAGGTAAAGTGGAAGCAGGATTTGAACTCGGGACTATCTACTCTAGTACCATGATAAATTACAGTAAACCCCAATAATAGGAAATGATGAATTTTATTACTTAACCATTATTTTAACATTTTCCAACCCTGTGAACCAGAACAAAGTAACAAAAAGATAGAATGATAAAAAGTCCACTGTCATGGAGGGAAAAAGAAATATATTTACTTTGATTGTCTTGATTGATATTCAGTGGAAGAAGATTAATCTTTGTCTCTTCAGTAACATCTGGGAAAACCTTTTTATATCTGCCTTTTAACTTGTAGGGAAAATATTTAGGATATGCCTTCCATCTTTTGGGTTCCATTGGCTTAAATTATGGTATAGTCTCATTCATGTGCAAGAGAAGCATGTTACAACGTGTGCAGAGATTTAAAATCCTGCTATTGGTGAAACAAATAGATTACATGGATGAAATAAAAAGGAAATATATTTTGAGACTCTGAAACATATGTGAGACCTGGTCTCTTGAATACATCAGTTCTTATTTTTGACTCTATTCTCCATCTAGAGCTTTAATTGATGTAGACTCAATCTTGTCCTGAATTGCTTTTACAGCACTGCAATCTGATTCAGCTGTAAATTTAGATTTGTAATATGTTGGAGGTGGTGGCTATGCCGCAATTCTGATTATAGATGTCAATGAATTTCCTGCTATTGCAGGTGATTGCATTTAGTGATGAGGAGGGAGTGAGGTTTCAGTCTACTTTCTTGGGCAGTGCTGCTTTAGCTGGTGTTTTACCAGTTACAGCCTTGCAGATATCTGACAAGAGGTTTCCTTGAATAACTTTGAGCTTATATCTACTCATGATTCTGTTTATTATCAATTTATTCATGCATAATCCTTTTTTAGTGGCGTGACAGTGCAAGATGCTCTGAAGGAAAACTCCCTAGAAATTACAGAGGAAAACTTGTTACAGCTCAAGTATGACCCAGGGTCTGTCTGGGGTTACGTTGAGGTATAACAGTCTACACCAGTTATCTTGTAAACAAAGATGTACTGAATATCCTCTTCGTATTCAGCAATAAATTAAGTTATTTTAGCTTCTCGTATTCTGGGTGTGCATATTCAGTTCTTGTATTGGCTTGATGCTGCAGGTTCACATTGAACAGGGTCCTGTACTAGAATGGCTTGGTTTTCCTCTTGGTGTGGTTAAAGGCATAGCTGGCCAGACAAGACTAAAAGTATATAAAATTCTTCCAGTGTTTATTTTTATTTTTTATTTTTTACAGTAAAAGAGGTTTACTTGTATTTTGCATGATATTGCCATCTAAAATGTTTGCAATTCTCCTATCTGGTTTTTTTTTGCCTGTGTTCTCCTTTGTATGACATTATTTTATAAGTTCCTTAGCTTTGTTATGCTTATTTTCTTTTCAGTGTTTGTAAAGTTTTAAATCTTGTTGAAAGATTGTCATATATACTACTGTCATCCCATTTTATTGGTTTCAAGTCCATTTTGGGATGTCTCAAATTATTGTTTGCATTGATATGTCAATAGTCATAACTTGCCCTTGCATTTATTCAAAAGTCAATACCCTTTTTTCCATTAGCTTTATTTGAGTTTAAATTATCTTGCATAGTTTTGGAGATTTATACCTTTTTATTAGAAGACAATACATTAAATGATATTCCCATAAAGAAGTTGTATTTTCTAGATAAGATCAATAATATGGAACGGAGAAAATGTTGTGTGATTGTACAAATTTAAGTGTGCAAGTCGATGACTTGTATGAATCTGAGCTAAGTGAATTTTATTCTATAATTATTCTAGCTCCCATATCAGTCCTATTCCATGCCAAATCCTTTTTTTTGGGTTAATATATAAACTTGTAGTAATCCTCTTTCTGCCCTATCACCTTCCTGTGATATTTGCTTCTGTTTCTCCATCCTTTTGGCAATATTTAGTGAATTTTCTTGAGTACAGCCCATATAACAATCGTGAAGGAGTATACCAATAGTTATTCATCACTTGTAGGCTCATTATAATCTTGTTATTCAGAACTTTCCTTCAGTTGTACAGCACCATTGTTCCAATTCTTTACAGCAGACAGATTTGATTTTGGTGAGATGTTTACTGTGCCTTAGTTATTTTGAGTATGAGTTTTGCCAAGCACATGTAAGAATTGGAGTGCCAGATGGAAACTTTCTTTACCAGCTCAGGATTTTATTCCAGAACTTGGTCTTGTAAGGTCTATATCCAAAATACACGAAACTACAAACTGTAGTTTGTTATACAAATTGAGATGTAAAGAAAGCAATGAAGAGGAAGCATAGTGTCTCGTTTTTGGAATTTTAACAAAACACCTAGGATAGGCTAAAGTTAATTTTTGTATGGAATTTTCAACTCTACACATTTCTGCCTGGAGCATGTAAAGATAAATGTAAATCAATGATAATATGCAGATGCTGATTTTATATCAAAATTGATATGATCTTTGGTTGTTGATGTTTTTGTTCCACATATATAATTACAGGTTACAGTGAAAGGTTCACAGGGGCATGCCGGAACTGTTCCTATGTCTATGCGTCAGGATCCTATGGCTGCTGCTGCTGAATTAATAGTACTGTTGGAAAGTGTCTGTAAAAACCCTAAAGATTTTCTATCTTATGATGGTCATTGCAATGATATATCACTGGAATCACTTTCCAGTTCTCTAGTCTGTACTGTTGGAGAGATATCAACATGGCCAAGTGCAAGTAATGTCATTCCAGGCCAGGTAAGAACTTTTATCTATGACTATGCTGATCTTGATAACAAAGCCCAAATTGGGATACCTTGTTGTTTATTGATTATGTCTGATTTCACAATGGACTTGTTGGAAAAAGGTGGCATTCACTGTGGATTTACGAGCAATCGATGACATGGGACGTGAAGCTGTTATCTATGAATTATCTAATCAGATGTATAAAATATGTGAGAGGCGCTCTGTTTCATGTATCATCGATCGTAAGGTCTGGGACTTCATCTCATTATGCGTTTCTTTTGTAACCCTTAAAATCAATAACCTGGTTTGCTGTGGACATTTCAGCATGATGCAAATGCAGTGGTTTGTGATTCTGAATTGAGTTCTCAGCTCAAGTCTGTGGCTTACTCTGCACTCAGGAAAATGGCCGGTGACATTCAAGATGAAACACCTACCTTAACGAGTGGTGCAGGACATGATGCAATGGCCATGTCTCATTTAACAAAGGTTTGTCCTGTTTTGCTTCATCGTCGACTTTTAGGAGGTGATATTTCATGTTATATGATAATAATCTGCAAAAACTTGAACAGGTTGGAATGCTGTTTGTCCGGTGTCGTGGAGGCATAAGTCATTCCCCTGCAGAGCATGTATTGGACGAAGACGTTTGGGCTGCTGGTTTGGCAATCTTGGCGTTTCTGGAGACCCAATTGTAAAGTTAGAACATTTGTTGTCATTAATGTACAGTAGAGCAGTCATAATCTCATCAACAACGATTCAATAACTAATCCATGATCTAGAAGATGAAGATCAGTGCTAAGTTCTTAGCAATTCAGAAATGGATGAAAAGAAGAATGAAAATGAGAAAGAAAATGAGAGTTACCTCGAGGGTAACCACCTCCTGAGCAATAGGGAGAGCTTGTGAAGAATAGAATGAACAAGCTTGGTTAATTTTCTGGATATCCTTCATTCTTAGTCCTCTTATATACAATTCTCCCTCCACAACTCTTAACATTTCCTGCCTAAAGAGTACTAACTAACTAATTGAAACTTTGCCATCAGCATAACTAACTGACATTAGCTTCAGCTTATCTAACTAATCCAACACATCAGAAGTACTAACATATATTGCAATACATGTTAACCTTCAGTATGTCACATTTGGATTCCTAACAATCATGATGAACCAGAATTAGAGAAAGATACTGATTTTATAACATTAGAATACAAAGATGGTATATAAAACACAAGCATAACAATCCAACAAACAAAATGGATTTTGAATGGTTTATAAGTATCAAAATATTATGCAACGATTCAAGGAAAAGTGCTAGCCATATTTGTGTTTAGGGCTGAGAACAGGTCGGTTTCAGGCCTGGCCTGCACCTCAACCCGATAAAACTCAAACTTTTACTTTTTAACTAGCCCAAAAGTTCGGTTTAATGGGCAGGTTAGTCGGGTCTCGGGTTAACCTGTGGGTCCCTTCCTCTCTTTTTTTTTTTCTTTTTTTTGGGTGTGTGTGTGTTTTTGTGTGGGAGGGGACTGTTTTGGACTTTGTATTCTTTCTATTTAAAATTAGGGTAAATTGCAAATTACACCCCTAAAGTTTAGGGTGTTTGCAAATTACACTCCTAAATTTGCAAATTACACCCCTAAAATTATTCAAGCCCAACAATTTGTTAACTAGTATTTAAAAAAGAAAAAACAAATTAGATCGGGTGTGTCGGGTTTAACGCAATATTGACTTGAAACCTGAATGAGACCCACTTGTTTGAACCAAACCCGGCCCAAACATCCAACTAACCCTTCAAGTTGGGTGGGTCCTTGCTTACCACTTATATGCGTTATACCTCAAAGAGACTAGTCAAAATTGAAAATTTTTGTAGTTATTAATAAAGCTCAGATCTACCAAGTAAATGCCTGATATGGGACACATCACACACCCACACAACACGCACTTAGACAATATCCAAATTAGATCTGGGGGGTCACGTATTTAGACACACTTGTTACTGAAAGGGTATGGTTGTTCTATAAATACATACCTACGAGAAGGCCTTAAATAGCAACTTATTTTACTCAGAACTATTTTCAACTTGTACATGATTTTGACCCGATCGACACATTCACCAAGCCTCTATCATACAACAACAAGCCTTAATCCCAAAATTTTGAGGTTAGCTATGGATCCTCAACATATAGTTAGGAACAAGGCCAGTCACATGTATTCTTTTCCTCCATTTTATTATATTTGAAAGCATATTCTCAATTACTTTCTTAATTGATAAATTTGTTAACTAGACACAGAAACATCATCATATTATGATAATCACTGTTAGGAGTAGTGCCTTAACACTCAATTGAATAGCATTATTTTTTTTAATAATAAAAGTTGTTTTATTTTTGAGATTGTTTTTTTCATGAATATTTGAACGTTATATATTCTAATCTATGAGAGGCATTGTATGTAATATAGGTATGAGAATGAAATCCGCATACAGAAGATCTAAATCATAAGTTCCTCATAAACTTATTAATCTAGTTCGAAATTGGTGATGAAATTAGGCATTTCATCTGCAAAGACTACAACATATAAATTATGAGGACTTATCTTAATCATGGAAGTGGAGAATTCTAATTAACAAATATGTTGGTGTATTTAAATTATGTGGGATACATTAAACTAGATCACTGTGAGATTTATTATTCTATTAATATAGTCACATGAACTTATATATATATAAATATATATAAATATATATATATATATATATATATATCACGACTACTATTTGCATAGACTCCCAATTTTGAGTGGATGATGAATTCAAACATGAATTTTGCTTGCTTTGATGTATACCGGAGTGAGATCTTGCATGGTCAAAACATGAGAATATTAGGCAATTACACATAGTGTTCTAGGAACACATATTCTCAAGTCGGAATCCATAATTTGTTTTTAGAGACACAAAACATTCCAATGAGATAGGTTTAATGAGAATTGGTTATTTAGTGTGTTGGGTCCGACCACTTTAATTAAGAGTTTCTAAATATAAATTTCACAAATATATGAATAATCAAAAGATTAAACTGTAAACTTTTTTTGTTCCACTATAAATGATTTTATGGAGGGGCCAAATGCTAATATAATAGAGTCTTGGGATAAATCTTTGATTTAATAACAACCTAGATTGCAACCATAATTTTTTAGAAAAATAAATTATGATTAATGGTAACTTTGTGCTAGTCATTAGTTACAAGGAGATTCAAGGCCCATTTGAGATAGTGTTTTTATTTTTTCTTTAGTCCCACCTCAAATCACATTCTAAAAGCCCAGGTAAGATGGCCCACTAGCTAATCCAAGTATAAAAGTTATTAGTTTAGTTGAGAAAACCTTAGTCTATACTCTATAGAATGTTTAAAGAAAAAAAAAGACCACCGCGCACTTTTGACACGATGATCATTTCACAAATTTAAGTGCTCGTGAGGTGTGGGGAGCAAGTGCCGGGGTTCAAGTCTCAAAGAGGGAGCTTCACATACATATAAACTTAGATTAAGATAGAGTACAATTTTATATCTTGTATTAAAAATAATAATAATAATAAAGTTCTCTCACACTCCCTAACAAACAAGGCTAGTGGATTTGATTATTAAGGAAGAGAGCCCACACTATTAGGATTCTATTGGTCATTTAGGTGACGATCAAGGTGTTATCAAGATCAACAAAGCTGCAACATTAATTTTGTTTTGAAATCTACTACCTCAACGTTAATTGTATAAAAGCCCTCTACTATTGTACAGAATTCATTAAGTGAATAATAATAGAACTAGTTCATCCGAGTCTTCTCTATCTGTTTTCTTCAACCTCGATCTAGACCTTTCTATAATATTACAATTTTTTTTTCAGTCTTTGTTTGCAAAGCCATACATAGTATCAGAGCCAATGGCTACCAATACAACACAACCAACTGTTGGTGTAACAAAACAACCTTTAGTCTAAAACATGTCGAATATGATAATAGAGAGTCAAGTTAAATGCGTAAACCTCAAATTGTCCTTAGTTTAGCTTAATAGCCCTAAGGATTTTTAGATATGCGTGACTAATCACTCCTTAAAAAACCAATGGTACGTGAAGACTTCCTAAAAATGATAAAATGATAAAAGATGCACTCACATACACAATTCACAAAATTTCAAGCATTTCAAAAGCATCACACACTAGGCATCGAAATTCGGTTGCCGAAATTTTGCATGCATATTTATTAATTCTATTACATCACATAAGCCAAACATATATTTGAGTTCGAGTTCTAGGGTTGGGCTTTAGTTTCCATCAAGACCTTTGTCACCTCCACCCTTGCCACTGCTCCCTCCTCCTTAATGGCCTCCTCCATGTCCAACATCCTTTGTGTCATCTACCTGGTTTGATCCTTCTGTGTGAAGCATTCATTTGCACAAGTAAAATGAGCTCATTGTAAATTTTCTATTTATAAATGTTAAAAATTTACAAAAGCCTTTCACAACAGCATAATTCTTAATATAAAAATAGAATATATACAATGGAAAATGTGTTATAAGTATTTTTAAAATAAAAAATAACTAGGTAAATTATGTGATACAAAAGCATGTACTACCAATGTTTTCTTTTTTGTATCCAAAATCGATCTTACGTACATGTGAGTATTATGAATAATTTCAATATTCAATCACTTTTTCACTTTAAAAAGTGGGAAATGGAATTAGAATCCATGTTCTCTATAAAAAATGAATCCAACCATATCACTAAAATACAAAACTATTAAGGCTCTATTTGATTGAAAAGATGGAAAAGTGGAAGAATAGAAAATATTTTAATTTATCATCATGTGTGTTTGGTTGGATGATGGAAAATTAAAATGATGAAAAATAAATATAAAAATTTCCTCCTTTTTGTTAAAAAGTAAAACTAGAGGAAGAAAAATGTAATTTGTATGAATTTTTTGAAAAGACAGACAAAAATGATAGTTGGTGGCTACCTATAGGGGGAGTGGAGGGAAAGAGAGAAAAAAAAAAAAAAAAAAAGGTAATAAAAGAGAAAAAAAAGTCTTGGTGTGTAAGGACAAATAAGTCATTTTGACTTAACTATCCATTTTCACCTTAGTTTTCTTCCAACTTTGGGAAGAAAATGATTTGGTGAGCTAGGTCCGAAAGTACCTGGCCCCCACCTTTTTGCTCCATGTTTTGCATTGTTAACCAAACAAGACAAAAATTGGGCCAAAATTGGAAACTAAGCATAATTTCCAAACTATTTAGTTACTAGACCCGGTTTTGAAACTATATTTTTTACTAGCAATTCGAGTCTAAGAGACTCGATTTTGGCCTATAAATCGAGTCTCAGAGACTCGATTTTCATGGCCTGATGTTGCATTTTTTCCTACCTGGAAATCGAGTCTCTAATGCTCAATTTATAAACCAAAAAACTTTAGAAAAATTTGAAGTCTCAAGTCTCTCGTACAAGCCGAAATACACAAAAAAAAAATTTAAGAAATCCAGAAACACAACAATCAGATTAGAGGGAGAAAGAAGGTCGCGGCGTGAGGCCTGGGTCGCGTTGCGACCTGGGTCGCGCTGCCACCTCACCTGGGTTGCGTGTGGCCTGGTCTGGCGCGGCCTGGGTTGGCTTGCATCTCCCTTTCTTCTTCTTCTTCTTCTTCTTCTTCTTCTTCTCTCTCTCTTTCTTTCTTTTTTTCTTTCTTTCCGCGTTTTTTTGCTGCTTCCTTTTGGGTCTTAATTATTATTTTTGGGTTAGAAATCGAGTCTCTAAGACTCGATTTCCAGGTAGACGTCACGTGGAAAAAATACCACATCAGACGTGATCAACCCATGAAAATCGAGTCTCTAAGACTCGATTTATAGGCCCTAAATCGAGTCTCTTAAACTCGAATTGCTAGTAAAAAATATAGTTTCAGAACCGGGTCTAGTAACTAAATAGTTGGGAAATTATGCTTAGTTTCCAATTTTGGCCCAAAAATTGATGTTTTTAATCTATAATTCTGTCAAAGGTTTTCCATCCTTCTATTTTCACCCCAACCAAAATAAGAGCCTCTACAAATGTTCATCTCAAATATATTAAAAGTATTTGGCTTTACAAATGCATTGAAATTTTTTGGTCTCACTGACATAGCATTAGCATTTGAGATAGTGCTCGACTGGACCCATCATAACCCAAAAATACAGAGGATGGTGTCAAAATTTGTGAAACTCTACTTTTCCTTAGCTTTATGTCCCAGTATATAATCCTTATTTTCCTTCGGTGGATCAAAGATAGTGTCTTTCCACTCAATTATTGAGCAGTACTGGGGCCTTCTTGCCTTTTTCTTTTGTCTTTACAGAAACCATTATTGAGGAGTGGGGCTGTTGTTAAAGTAGTAATTATTGAGCAGTGGAGCCGTTGTTCACATTTATCTGTTTATTTCTAAGTGGACTATTGACTTTACATAACTAGCCAAGTCTTTCTTCTTCACAGCCACTTTAATCTTCCTCCTCCAATTTTTCAAACTACTCTCTATCAGCTTGCTACGTTTTCTTTCATCCAACAAGAACAAATGGCCGATGCAATCCTGTATGGCGTTGTACAGAAGATCATTGAAAGCTTGGGCTCCTCCACTCTCACACAGATTGGATCGATCTGGGGTGTCAAAGATGATCTCGAAAAAATGAACAACACTGTTCTCACTATTCAAGCTGTACTTCAGGATGCAGAGGAGCAGCAGGTCCAGAACCAACAAGTCGAGCGCTGGCTCGACAGGCTCAGAGATGTAGTTTTTGATGCGGATGACTTGCTGAGCGAGTTCTCCACTCATGTGTTTCGGCGTAAGGTGATGGGTGGTGATAAAATGGCAAAGAAGGTACGTATTTTCTTTTCAAGATCAAACCAACTTGTTTTTAGTTTTAAGATGGCTTGCAAAATAAAAGCCATGAGGGAGAGGCTTAATGATATAGCATATGATAGGAACAATTTCCAGTTGAAGTCAGTACATGACCCTTTAGAAACACGGGTTGTGATGAGGGGGAGGGACCAAACTCATTCATTTGTACTGGAAGAAGAGGTTATCGGGAGAGAAGAGGATAAGAAGGCCATCATAAGTCTACTATTGGACTCTGAAGTGGAAGACAATGTTTCATTCATATCTATAGTGGGAATTGGTGGGCTAGGGAAGACCACACTCGCCCAATATGTATATAATGATGAGAAAGTCAAAAAATATTTTGAGTTAAAGATGTGGGTATGTGTTTCTGATGTCTTTGACTTAAAAATAATTGTTGAAAAGATAATTACATCAGCAACTGATCAAAAACCTGAAAACCTTGAAATGGATCAATTGCAAAATAAACTTCGCCAAAATCTCAACCAAAAGAAGTACTTACTTGTATTGGATGATGTTTGGAATGAAGATAAGGGAAGTTGGTGTGAATTGAAAAGACTTTTGATGGGTGGTGCAAAGGGAAGTAAGGTGGTGGTAACTACCAGGACCAAACTGGTTGCGGAAATTACAAGCACAATCTCACCATATGTTTTAGAAGGCCTATCAAAGAGTCAATCTTGGTTATTATTGAAGCAAATGGCATTTAAAAAAGAGCAAGAGACTGTCGATCCTAACCTTGAAGCAGTTGGAATGGAAATTTTAGAAAATTGCCAAGGAGTGCCTCTTCTTATAAAGACAATTGGGAGGGTCTTATACTTCAAAAACACAAAAGATGAATGGTCATATATAAAAAATAATGAACTTACAAATGTAACTCAATCAAAGAATGGTGTTTTACCGATTCTAAAATTGAGTTATGATCATCTTCCATCACATTTGAAGTGTTGTTTTGCATATTGTTCATTGTTTCCCAAAGATTATTTAATTGATAAGTTGACATTGATACAACTATGGATAGCACAAGGATTTATTCAATCACCAGTGGAGAACCTAAAATTAGAGGATGTTGCCAATGAGTACTTTATGGATCTACTTTGGAGATCCTTCTTCCAAGAAGCAGAAGAAGATGGAGGCATGAATATGGAGTTTAAAATGCATGATTTAATCCATGATCTTGCACAATATGTATCAAGGACTGATTGTACACTAGTTGATTCTAATACAAAAAAGGTGAATGAAAAGGGTCGCCATCTATCATTTCCATTTTACAATATTTCTTTCTTTGAGGAGAATTTAAGCTTGTTGGTTAAAGCAAAAGCAAACAAGATACGAACATTTATATTGGCATACGATGAGTGGGAATATGATCAGGGAACAATTGAAGAATCAACTCTCAAAAAACTTATTTCTACTTTTAAATACTTGCGTGCATTAGACCTACATGGTTTAAATATGAAGATGTTGCCAAATACCATAGGTACTTTGATGCATCTAAAGTACCTTGACCTTTCCTCTAATGATATTGAGGTTCTCCCTAGTTCTATTACAAAATTGGTGAATTTGCAAACATTAAAGCTCTGTAAGTGTGAAAAGCTTAGGGAGTTACCGGTAGATATTCAAAAAATGGTCAGCCTCAAGCACCTTGGTCTTTCCTCTAATGATATTGAGGTTCTCCCTAGTTGTATTACTAAATTGGTGAATTTGCAAACATTAAAGCTCTCTCGGTGTAAAAAGCTTAGGGAGTTACCAGTAGATATTCAAAAAATGGTCAGCCTCAAGCACCTTGACCTAGAAGATTGTGAGAATTTGACTCATATGCCACGTGGATTAGGGCAATTAACTTCTCTTCAAACATTAACCTTATTTGTTGTGAGTAAGGATCTTGTAGGTTCTTCCAAGCATTGCGGTGGGCTAGCGGAATTAAACAAGCTAAATGACCTGAGAGGAAAATTAGAGATTACAAATTTGGCACGGGTGAAAGATGCCACCCCAGAATTCAAGGCTGCAAATTTGAAGGACAAGCAACGTCTCAGTGAGTTGGAATTAAAGTGGAATCCAGAGGGTGATGATGGTGTAGATGCCAGTGATGATGAAAATTCCATGGATAGCCTCCAACCACACGAAAGTTTAAAATCTTTGAGAGTAGACGGGTACATGGGTGTGAGAGTTTCAAGTTGGCTTTCATTCTTAACAAATCTCGATGAATTAACTATAGGCAATTGTAAGAAGTGCCAATATTTGCCACCGTTGTATCAACTCCCATCTCTCCGAAAACTAGATATTTGGAATATAGATGGTCTGGAGTACATGACAGACGGGGATATGAACAATGAGATATCTGCTTCACTGGCATCACCATCAACATTTTTCCCATCCCTTGAGACACTCTGTATCCAGGTATGCCGAAATCTAAAGGGATGGTGGAGGAGTGTGGATAAGGGGAATGAGGCAACAACGACATCAACAATATCATCATCATCATCATCAACTAATCACTATCACCAACACATGCCGTACTTTCCACGTCTTTCTTATTTTCGTTTCTGGGATTGCCCTAAGATGACTTGCATGCCGCTATTTCCAAATCTTGAAAAACGGCTTTGGTTGGAGAATAGCAGTTTGAAGGCATTGGAAGAGACAATAGAGATGAATAATACGGGAGGAAGGGCTTCTTCATTTCCGTCCTCTTCCTCCTCCTTCTCCCCTCCTCTCTCCAAATTAAAGCTTTTGCATTTGGAGAATATAGAGGAGTTGGAGTCTCTGCCAGAGGAGTGGTTTAAAAACCTAACTTCTCTTGAGACATTATTCATTTGTTACTGTCCCAATCTGACGTCACTTCCCGAAGGGATGAGTCACCTCACCTCTTTACAGACCCTACGAATCACGGGTTGTCCCCAATTAAAGCAAAGATGCGAGAAGGAAAATGGAGAGGATTGGGATAAGATTTCTCACATCCCAAATCTTAAGATATATTGAGAGAAGTTGAACTACTGCATACGCTTCCCTGGTATGTTCTTCACTCTTCTCTGATTTTTTTTTTTTAAAAAAAAACTTATTTTATAATTTCTATAATTCCAGACGCAAGATTTTCAAAGCACAAGCAAAACCAAAATTAAAAAACTTTATAATTTCTTTTTCCACACACAAAATTAGAAAACAGAACTTTACGTTTTCTTTTTCCCCAGTTTCTTTTTCTTCGCCTAGAAATAGCCTGGCTTTCTGAATGTGTGATTGATGCTCAAATTGCAGAAAGAACAAGAGGATTTCAAATGGGAAGATAGGAAAGAAGAAGAAAGCGTAAGTATTATATAAGCAAAACTCTATAAATATATATATATATATATATATAAATTCTTTGAAATTGGGATTTGGTTAATTTGTTTTGATTTTAGTTGTTTTTATGTAAAAATATGAAATTTTATATAAATCTTTTCTGGGTTTCATTTAAATATATACATTTTTTTACTTGCTGGGTTCCATTTTATGGGCATGTTTGCAGTTATTCTTGACGTTTCAGAAGTTAGTACACAAGATTCTTCTAGACAAAAAATGGCTGATTCAAACATGGATGATGAAAAGACAAAAAAGTAGCACCGGTACGTTTTTTTTTTTTTTTTCTAAGAATATGTTTATGATCCATGTACTTCTATTAATAACCTCCTCCTGCCCTGTGTGATCAGCTGTAGCATTATTAGGGTTACAACTATGGCTTTTGACTCCTTCAGTGTGCTAGAACCACTGTTGATAACCCACTTTCAACCTTCTCTTGGTAAACAAGAGTTGGCATGTGAAGAAAAATATTGAGCTATTGTGTCTTTTGGCAAAACATAAATTTTATAGTTTACAATAATAGCTTGGTTCATATGGGTATAAGGAAGTATTTTTAATTATTGAACTAATGAATTAAGGAGGGGCATACCATCTAAGGCAAGATTAATGTTACAGTGTCTTTTAGACAGCATTCAAAGGTACTTCTCCTCTTTTAATGTCCCTAGTGTTCTAAACTTGCTTATTTCTTCTTTCTTATCCGTTGCACTATAAATCCACAGACCATTTCCAATGATTTTGGGGTATCATGAACTTGATTGTACTGTTTGAAGAAGATATTGCGAGTTGGTCATTTCGGGGCATCTTACACTGCACTAATAATTGGGTTTAAGGATTTCTAGGTTGAGATTAAGCTTAAAGAAAAGCTGGATATGGTTATAAACTTTGCAGAAAAAAATGCAAAATGGATAGTAAAAAAGAAGAGTAAGAAAAAAAAAAAAAAAACAGAGAGGGAGAGAGAGAGATGAGACAAGATTGCGTCTGAATCAGACAAAGGCCTTTTTGGAGTTTCAGCTAGAAAATAATTACTAGAATCTTTATTGTCAGTTGGGTTGAACCACTTAAAATTCTTAATTATTGATGTTTTTAGTTGTTTCCATTTCTTGCTTAACGGAAATGACATTTGCATAGTGTTTTATTTTATTTTATTGCTGCTGATGTTTTGGAAAATTTATTTACTATTTCTTTATGCAGGGATATTTTGAAGTGCAAAGCAAATTTTTGAAAGAGTGCCAGCAGGAAACAGGAGATGATTGCTAAAAACTTCTAACATCCTAGGTATGTGCTTAATTCTTTATTCTATGTTGTTTTCTTATGATGTGAACATCTCAGTTGATCTCATATGCAGAACCAATTGAGGCATAGGAAAACTTAGGTGTCAGAATTGGTGCTTGTTCAAACTTTAGGGCTCTGTAATCAGGCAACAAGTCAGATAATGAAGCATAGGGAAATCAAGGTTTTTAGCTTACATTTGTAATTTTGTAGCTTGGTTCATAAGGTGTATAAGAAAAAGACTTGAAATTATAGAAGTAATGAACAATGAAGTTTATGCAGGATAAAAGCAAGGTTATAGTGTCCTTTAGGCTCCATCCAAAGGTAGACCTTTTATGTCATCCTTAAATTTCTTGATTTTGGGGATTTCTTCTTGGTTTGGTGTTGCATTAGAGATTCATAGGCCTTTTCCAATAAATTTGGTTCTCATAATTGTGAATATAATTTTAGAAGGTATGTGAGTTAGTCTTAACACCATCAGGCATTGTCCTGCATTAATAATTAGAACTGTCAGGGATTTTAAGGCTGAAATCAGACTTAAGAAATAGCTGGTTGTGGTTAAAATTCTGCAGAGCAAATCAAAATATGTGTGTGTGTGTGTGTGTGTGTGTGTGTGTGGAGAGAGAGATTGCATATATGGAACTCATGGCTTAGGTTTGTGGTCCTTCACTTTTGTCTCTATATTTATTCAAACATGTTCCTTTGTTGTGGCCTGTTATGTCTCTCTAGACATTATGTTGTAAGGATTTATTCAAATATGTCCCAATGCTTTCTGCTGTTATGTCTCTTTCGACTCATGTCTCTGTACTTATTCATTATCATATGTTCGTATTTTGTGGCCAGTTTTCCTTCTAATGCTCTAAAATCCTCCAATTTGAGATCAACTTGAGCTTTAGTCCTAAGTTATAATCTTAACTCTGATACCGGTATCTCCTATTATTGTAGGCAATTTAGCTTCAGGAGCAGCATTTGTGAATCTTATATTTGTTTCAAATTTTGTAGAGAGAGACTGTGTGAAGGTCTGAGAAGAGTGTGATTTCCATGTGCAGTGGTTCTAAGTGGAAAACCTTGTGAAACAGGTTTCATCATGGGCAGTGAATTTGAGAAACAAGACAGCAACATCATTTCAATTTTTCTTGAATTATTGCGCTTTGATGATTTGATTGGTTTTAAAAGTTGTATGGAAGAAGAATGTCATTATATTGATGAGGGAAGCTTGTGGTATGGGAGGAGAATTGGGTCAAAGATGATGGGATTTAAAGAGAAGATGATGGGCTTCTGCACTTCCTTTTGTTGCTGCCGTGGACTTTGCCATTTCAAGTGAGGTTATTAAGCACTTGCTTGAAGCTTTCTGCACTTCATTTTGTCTTGTTGCATACTGTTGATTATGTACAGGACACCTTGTTCATTTTATTCTTGCTGTTTATTTTCTCTATAATAATCGTATTTAAATAATATTGTGTAATAGAAGATGTATTTGGTGTGGATTTGATTTCCATCTTTTGGGTTCCATTGGCTTAAATTATGGTATAGTCTCGTTCATGTGCAAGAGAAGCATGTTACAACGTGGGAAGAGATTTAAAATTATGGTATAGTACTGCTAATGTTAATATAATTACTACTGAATTAAAAATATTTGTGGGTTTTGCTGCAATAGCAATGTGGAGAATAGTTTGCAAATTTATATATATATATATATATATTTTTTTTTAAATTAGTGTTTATGACCTCAACTTTGGGTGTGTCATTTGGAGTACTAATTTAGCTGTCATCTATAGGTTTTTCTGTTAGTAAAAGCATGATTTGAAAAAAAAAAAAAAAAAAGAGTTTGACCACCTTCTCAATGTTCCATTAAATAAGATGTATGATATTATTATTATTATTTATTGATGATGTACTTCTTCAATGATATATGAGTTGAATTTCTGTTACATGCTGAAAGGAATATAGGAATCCAATTTTTGCAGCAACATTCAAGGTTTTCAATGCCATTTTTTTCAGCCAATTGGGCAATGTTGAATGTTGACTTTTTTTTTTTTTAATCCTCTTAAAATTTTGCTGCCTTACCCTCAAACAGCTATGATTTTGCATAAATCAGAACAAATATGTTATATGTCTGCAATCAAACAGTCTGTATCACACCATCGCATATATCTCCTCCCTCCAAGATTAAAATGCTCAACTTTCAACGTTTCTATAATCACCATTCAAATGGTAATCACCCCTAGAGTCTGGCCACTGCAATATAAGTTAAAGAAAAAAGCCGCATTGAATTTTCCTTGGCTTTACTTTACTCAATATGTAATTTGTGCTGTGTGGTTTTTTGTGAATTTTAATGTTGTTGCCTGCATATGCAGGTAAGTGACACAGATGGCTATCTTGAGAGAACATTCATGAGTCCAGCTTCTTTGAGGGCTGGTAACCTTATTCGTGGATGGATGGAGGATGCTGGTTTGAGAATGTTAGCTCTCTACCTTTTTATGTTGTAAACAGTGTTGGAAGTTCGACTGATGTTTATGTTGATATCCAGTTGGGCAATTTACACGGTCTAGTTGAGGGAATGAATGCAAGTGCCGAGGCTCTATTGATTGGTTCTCACCTGGTGATGCTTTTTTTTTTTTTTTTTCCCTATTTTCTAATTTAATATTTAGTTTGCATACAAATACATAAATACACACACACACACGCAGAGAACATGCCACGAAGACATATTTCATCAATATTGATATGGGATATTCCTTCTTTATGATAGGATACTGTTGTTGATGCTGGTATATTTGATGGTTCGCTAGGCATAATCTCTGCATTATCTGCTCTGAAGGTTTTGAGTGTCAATATGACGATGGGAAAATTAAGGCGGCCGATTGAGGTCAGTAAGATAACAACTTTGAAACATTATATTTAATTTGTTTGTCTTGATTGATATTTAGTGGAAGAAGATTAATCTTTGTCTCTTCAGTAACATCTGGGAAAACCTTTTTATATCTGCCTTTTAACTTGTAGGGAAAATATTTAGGATATGATTTCCATCTTTTGGGTTCCATTGGCTTAAATTATGGTATAGTCTCGTTCATGTGCAAGAGAAGCATGTTACAACGTGGGAAGAGATTTAAAATCCTGCTATTGGTGAAACAAATAGATTACATGGATGAAATACAAAGGAAATATATTTTGAGACTCTGAAACATATATGTGAGACCTGATCTCTTGAATACATCCATTCTTATTTTTTACTCTATTCTCCATCTAGAGCTTTAATTGATGTAGACTCAATCTTGTCCTGAATTGTTTTTACAGCACTACAATCTGATTCAGCTGTAAATTTAGATTTGTAATATGTTGGAGGTGGTGGCTATGCAGCAATTCTGATTATAGATGTCAATGAATTTCCTACTATTGCAGGTGATTGCATTTAGTGATGAGGAGGGAGTGAGGTTTCAGTCTACTTTCTTGGGCAGTGCAGCTTTAGCTGGTGTTTTACCAGTTACAGCCTTGCAGATATCTGACAAGAGGTTTCCTTGAATAACTTTGAGCTTATATCTACTCATGATTCTGTTTATTATCAGTTTATTCATGCATAATCCTTTTTTAGTGGCGTGACAGTGCAAGATGCTCTGAAGGAAAACTCCCTAGAAATTACAGAGGAAAACTTGTTACAGCTCAAGTATGACCCAGGGTCTGTCTGGGGTTACATTGAGGTATAACAGTCTACACCAGTTATATTGTGAACAAGGATGTACTGAATATCCTCTTCATATTCAGCAATAAATTAAGTTATTTTAGCTTCTAGTATTCTGGGTGTGCATATTCAGTTCTTGTATTGGCTTGATGCTGCAGGTTCACATTGAACAAAGTCCTGTACTAGAATGGCTTGGTTTTCCTCTAGGTGTGGTTAAAGGCATAGCTGGCCAGACAAGACTAAAGGTATATAAAATTCTTCCGGTGTTTATTTTTTATTTTTTACAGTAAAAGAGGTTTACTTGTATTTTGCATGATATTGCCATCTAAAATGTTTGCAATTCTCCTATCTGGTTTTTTTTTGCCTGTGTTCTCCTTTGTATTACATTATTTTATAAGTTCCTTAGCTTTGTTATGCTTATTTTCTTTTCAGTGTTTGTAAAGTTTTAAATCTTGCTGAAAGATTGTCATATATACTACCGTCATCCCATTTTATTGGTTTCAATTCCATTTTGGGATATCTCAGAATATTGTCTGCATTGATATGTCAATAGACACAACTTGGCCTTGCGTTTATTCAAAAGTCAATACCCTTTTTTCCATTAGCTTTATTTGAGTTTAAATTATGTAGCATCGTTTTGGAAATTTATACCTTTTTATTAGAAGACAATACATTAAATGATATTCCCATAAAACAGTTGTATTTTCTATTCTAGATAAGATCAATAAAATGGAACGGAGAAAATGTTGTATGATTGTACAAATTTAAGTGTGCATGTCGATGACTTGCATATGAGTCTGAGCTAAGTGAATTTTATTCTATAATCATTCTAGCTCCCATATCAGTCCTATTCCATGCCAAATCAAAACCTTTTTTTTTGGGTTAATATATAAACTCGTAGTGATCCTCTTTCTGCCCTATCACCTTCTTGTGATATTTGGTTCTGTTTCTCCATCCTTTTGGCAATATTTAGTGAATTTTCTTGAGTACAGCCCATATAACAATTGTGGAGGAGTATACCAATAGTTACTGTTATTCAGAACTTTCCTGCAGTTGTACAGCACCATTGTTCCAATTCTTTACAACAGACAGATTTGATTTTGGTGAGACGTTTACTGTGCCTTTATTATTTTGAGTATGAGTTTCGCCAAGCTCATGTAATAATTGGAGTGCCAGATGGAAACTTTCTTTACCAGCTCAGGATTTTATACCAGAACTTGGTCTTGTAAGGTCTATATTTTAAATACACGAAACTACAAACTGTAGTTTGTTAAACAAATTGAGGTATAAAGAAAACAATGAAGAGGAAGCATAGTGTCTCGTTCTTGGAATTTTAACAAAACACCTAGGATAGGCTAAAGTTAATTTTTGTATGGATTTTTCAACTCTACACATTTCTGCCTGGAGCATGTAAAGATAAATGTAAATCAATGATAATATGCAGATGCTGATCTTATATCAGAATTGATATGATCTTTGGTTGTTGATGTTTTTCTTCCACATATATAATTGCAGGTTACAGTGAGAGGTTCACAGGGGCATGCCAGAACTGTTCCTATGTCTATGCGTCAGGATCCTATGGCTGCTGCTGCTGAATTAATAGTACTGTTGGAAAGTGCCTGTAAAAACCCTAAAGATTTTCTATCTTATGATGGTCATTGCAATGATATATCACTGGAATCACTTTCCAGTTCTCTAGTCTGTACAGTTGGAGAGATATCAACATGGCCAAGTGCAAGTAATGTCATTCCAGGCCAGGTAAGAACTTTTATCTATGACTATGCTGATCTTGATAACAAAGCCCAAATTGGGATACCTTGTTGCTTATTGATAATGTCTGAATTCACAATGGACTTGTTGGAAAAAGGTAACATTCACTGTGGATTTACGAGCAATCGATGACATGGGACGTGAAGCTGTTATCTATGAATTATCTAATCAGATGTATAAAATATGTGAGAGGCGCTCTGTTTCATGTATCATCAATCATAAGGTCTGGGACTTCATCTCATTATGCATTTCTTTTGTAACCCTCATAATCAATAACCTGGTTTGCTGTGGACATTTCAGCATGATGCGAATGCAGTGGTTTGTGATTCTGAATTGAGTTCTCAGCTGAAGTCTGTAGCTTACTCTGCACTCAGGAAAATGGCCAGTGACATTCAAGATGAAACACCTACCTTAATGAGTGGTGCAGGACATGATGCAATGGCCATGTCTCATTTAACAAAGGTTTGTCCTGTTTTGCTTCATCGTCGACTTTTAGGAGGTGATATTTCATGTTATATGATAATAATCTGCAAAAACTTGAACAGGTTGGAATGCTATTTGTCTGGTGTCGTGGAGGCGTAAGTCATTCCCCTGTAGAGCATGTATTGGACGAAGATGTTTGGGCTGCTGGTTTGGCAATCTTGGCGTTTCTGGAGACCCAATTGTAAATTTAGAACATTTGTTGTCATTAATGTACAGTAGAGCAGTCATAATCTCATCAACAACGATTCAATAACTAATCCATGATCTATACGATGAAGATCAGTGTTAAGTTCTTAGCAATTTAGAAATGGATGAAAAGAAGAATGAAAATGAGAAAGAAAATGAGAGTTACTTTGAAGGTAACCAACTCCTGAGCAATAGGGAGAACTTGAGAAGAATAGAAAGAACAAGCTTGGTTAATTTTCTGGATATCCTTCATTCTTAGTCCTCTTATATACAATTCTCCCTCCACAACTCTTAACATTTCCCGCCTAAAGAGTACTAACTAACTAATTGAAACTCTGACATCAGCATAACTAACTAACATCAGCTTAAGCTCATCTAACTAAACCAACACATCAGCAGTACTAACATACATTGCAATACATGTTAACCTTCAGTATGTCACATTTGGATTCCAAACAATCAGGATGAACCAGAATTAGAGAAAGATACTGATTTTATAACATAAGAATACAAAGATGGTATTTAAAACACAAGCATAACAATCCAACAAACAAAATGGATTTTGAATGGTTTATAAGTATCAAAATATTATGTAACGATTTAAGGAAAAGTGCTAGCCGTATTTTTGTTTAGGGCTAAGCACGGGTTGGTTTCAGGCCTGACCCGCACCTAACCTAATAAAACTCAAACCCTGTACTTTTTAACTAGCCCAAAAGTTTGATTTAATGGGTGGGTCAGTCAGGTCTCAGGTTAGGTTGTGAGTCACTTCCTTTTTTCTTTTTTTTTTGGGGTGTGTGTGTGTGTTTTTGTGTGGGAGGGGGCTGTTTTGGACTTTGTATTCTTTCTATTTAAAATTAGGGTAAATTGTAAATTATACCCCTAAAGTTTAGGGTGTTTGCAAATTACACCTCTAAAATTATTCAACCCCAACAATTTGTTAACTAGTATTTAAAAAAGAAAAAACAAATTAGATTGGGTGGGTCGGGTTTAATGCGGTACTGACCCAAAACCTGAATAAGACCCACTCGTTTGAACCGAACCCGACCCAAACATCCAACTAACCCTTCGGGTTGGGTGGGTCCTTGCTTACCACCTATATGCGTTATACCTCAAAGGGACTAGTCAAAATTGAGGATTTTTGTAATTGTTAATAAAGCTCAAATCTACCAAGTAAATTCCCAATATGGGACTCATCACATACTCACACAACACACACTTAGACAATATCCAAATTAGATCTAGGGGGTCACATATTCAGACATACTTGTTACTGAAAGGGTGTGGTTGTTCTATAAATACATACCTACGAAAAGGCCTCAAATAGCAACTTATTTTACTCAGAACTATTTTCAACATGTTCATGATTTTGACCCGATCAACACATTCACCAAGCCTCTATCATACAACAACAAGCCCTAATCCCAAATTTTTGGGGTTAGCTATAGATCCTCAACATATAGTTAGGAACAAAGCCAGTCACATGTATTCTTTTTCTCTATTTTATTATATTTGAAAGCATATTCTCGATTACTTACTTAATTGATAATTTTGTTAACCAAACACAAAAACATCATCATATTGAGATAATCACTGTTAGGAGTAGTGCCTTAAAACTCAATTGAATAGCATTATTTTTTAATAATAAAAGTTGTTTTATCTTCTGAGATTGTTTTTTGCATGAATATTTGAACGTTATATATTCTAATCTATGAGATGCATTGTATATGATTTAGTATGAGAATGAAATCCACATACAAAAGTTCTAAATCATAAATTCCTCATAAACTTATAAACCATAGTTCGAAGTTGGTGATGAAATTAGGCATTTTATCTGCAACATATAAATTATGAGGATTTATCTTAATCATGGAAGTGGAGAATTCTAATTAACTGATATGTTGGTGTATTTAAATTGTGTGGGATACATTAAACTAGACAACTGTAAGATTTATTATTCTATTAACTATAGTCACATGAACAAATATATATATATATATATATATATATATTTATATATCATGACTTCTATTTGCATAGACTCTCAATTCTGAGTGGATGATGAATTCAAACATGAATTTTGCTTGCTTTGATGTATACTGGAGTGAGATCTTGCATGGTCAAAACATTAGTATGTTAGGCAATTACTCATAGTGTTCTAGGAACACGTATTCTCAAGACGGAATCCTTAATTTGTTTTTAGAGACACAAAATATTCCATTGAGATAGGTTTAATGAGAATTGGTTATTCAGTGTGTTGGGTCCGACCACTTTAATTAAGAGTTTCTAAATATGAATTTCATAACTATAAGAATAATCAAAAGATTAAACTATAGACCTTTTTTGTTTCACTATAAATGATTTTATGGAGGGGCCAAATGCTAATATAATAGTCTTGGGATAAGTCTTTGATTTAATAACAACCTAGATTGCAACCATAATTTCTTAGTAAAATAAGTTATGATTAATGGTAACTTTGGGCTAGTCATTAGTTACAAGGAAATTCAAGGCCGATTTGAGATAGTGTTTTTATTTTTTCTTTGGTCCCACCTCAAGTTACATTCTAAAAGCCCATGTAAGATGGCCCACTAGCTAATTTAAGAATAAAAGTTATTAGTTTAGTTGAGAAAACCCTAGTCTTTACTCTACAGCACGTTTAAAGAAAAAGAAAGACCACCACGCACCCTTAGCGCGATGGTCATTCCACAAATTTAAGTGCTTGTGGGGTGTGAGGAGTAAGGACCGGGGTTCAAGTCTCAAGGAGGAAACTTCACACACATATACATTTAGATTAAATTAGAGTAGGATTTTCTATCTTGTATAAAAATAAAAAGTTCTCTCACCCTCTCTAACAAACACGGCTAGTGGATTTGATTATTAAGGAAGAGAGACCACACTCTTAGGATTCTATTGGTCATTTAGGTGACGATCAAGGTGTTATCAAGATCAACAAAGTTGCAACATTAATTTTGTTTTGAAATCTACTACCTCGACGTTAATTGTATAAAAGCCCTCAATATTGTACAAAATTCATTAAGTCAATAATAATAGAAATAGTTCATCTGAGTCTTCTCTATCTGTTTTCTTCATCCTCTAGACCTTTCTATAATATTTCTTCTTCTTTTTCTTCTTTTTTTCAATCTTTGTTCGTAAAGTCATACATGGTATCAGAGCCAATGGCTACCAATACAACACAACCACCTGTTGGTGTAACAAAACAACCTTTAGTCTCAAACATGTCGAATATGATAATGGAGAGTCAAGTTAAATGCGTAAACCTCAAATTGTCCTTAGTTTATCTCAATAACCCTAAGGATTTTTAGATATACGTGACTAATCACTCCTTAGAAAACCAATGGTATGTAGAGACTTCCTAAAAACGATAAAATAATTAAGGATGCACTCACATAGACAATTCACAAAATCTCAAGCATTTCAAAAGCATCACACACTTAGCATCGAAATCTGGTTGCCGAAATTTTGCATGCATATTTATTAATTCTATTTCATTACAAAAGCCAAACATATATTTGAGCTCGAGTTCTAGGGTTGGGCTTTAGTTTGCACCATGACCTTTGTCACCTCCACCCTTGCCACTGCTCCCTCCTCCGTAATGGCCTCCTCCATGTCCAACATCCTTTGTGTCATCTACCTGGTTTGATCCTTCTGTGTGAAGCATTCATTTGCACAAGTAAAATGAGCTCATTGTAAATTTTCTATTTGTAAATGTTAAATACTTACAAAATGTGTTATAAGTATTTTTAAAATAAAAAAATATATAGGTAAAGTATGTGATACAAAATCTGGCATAGATATATGTGAGCATGTACTACCAATGTTTTCTTTTCTATATCCAAAGTCGACCTTACGTACCTAGTATTATGAATATTTTCAATTTTTAATTGTTTTTTCACTTTAAAAAGTGGGAAATGGAATTAGAATCCATGTTCTCTAAAAAGAATGAATCTAACCATATCACTAAAATACAAAACTATTAAGGCTCTTTTTGATTGAAAAGATGGAAAAGTAGAAAAATAGAAAATACTTTAGTTTATCATCATGTGTGTTTGGTTGGATGATGGAAAATTAAAATGATGAAAAATAAATATAAAAATTTCCTCCTTGTTAAAAAATAAAACAAGGGGATGAAAAATGTAATTTGTATGAATTTTTTGAAAAGTTTTTGGAATCGAACAAAAATGATAGTTGGTGGCTACTTGTAGGGGGAGGAGGGGAGGGGGGGGGGGGGAGTGGTAGTAGAAGAGAAAAAAAGTTTTGGTGTGTGTAAGGACAAAAACGGGAGAAATTATAAGCTCCACGGGGTGGATAAATGACATGGTCCACCATTCCACTAAAAGACTTCAATTTGTTTAAAATTGTTGACTTAGAAAAATTTTTTAAACAGAAACTAATTACTGACTCAGCAATTTTAAACAAGTGGGAGTCTTTTAGTGGAATAGTGGACAAGTGACGTGGTCTACCAGAGGACTGTATAATTTCTCCAAAAATGGGCACTTAGTTTTCTTTGGGAAGAAAATGATTTGGTCAGCTAGGTTGGAAAGTCCCTGGCCCCCACCTTTTTGCTCAATGTTTTGCATTGTTAACCAAACAAGATAAAAATTGATATTTTTAACCTAGATTTCTGTCAAAGGTTTTCCATCCTTCTATTTTCACCCCCAACCATAATAAAAGCTCTACAAATGTTCCTCTCAAACATATGCTGAAAAGGTATAGCATATATGAGTAGTGCTACAGGTGCTACAAGTTTTATTACATTGAGCTTACAAATTGATATATTACCAATCATAAAGAGGCAATTCAAATATTCATTTACGAGGTGGTTAAAGCCCACCACTGAAACTCATTGTCAAATTAGTTTGTAAACTTAATTTAATAAAAATTGTAGTACCTTCAGTACTTTCCCACATATATTAGTTACCTAAAATTAATTCAAAGAGTGAGAAATTGAGAATCAAAAGAGAGAAGGTGGATTTATATGAATGGATGCCGTAACTAACCTTCTTTGGCCATGGCTTCAGTTTTTAAGCTACGAGACTCGTCATTGCAACATAGAGAGCAAGATCCATCACGAAAATGTCCGCAACAATGAACGCAGGGCAAAAGGTACTTTGCATCATTTACTTGGTTTGTTCCCGTCGCCACCTCCACTGTAAAAAACAGCAAGTATTATAACCTATAACCCTTGTAATATACTTATCATCATGATAAATGCATCATACATATACTTGGTTTATTGCAATTCTCATAGCAGAGAAATGAGCCCATTTTTTTTTTTTTTAATTTTTATACTATTTGATGCAAGTAATTATAGAAGCATGCTTAATATTTTCAAAAAAAAAAACTTCAAGAAACAAAATTATTAATGAAAAGTTAAATTCACTTTAATTGTCAAATTAATCTCTACACTTTAATTTTGGTCAATTGAGTCCCTCATTTTATAATACTGAGACCATTTGGTCCTTTTGAGTAAATTAGTTAATGAAGAACGCGCAGTTTAAACATTAAAAAAAATAAAAACTTAATGAAAAACCTTCATGAGATCCGCCATTAATTAAATAGATTATGTTGTTTGATTAATACAATTAAAAGAAATACGGTATATTACATAATACTCCCTTGAAATATATCAAAATATATCATACTGTTTGAAGAATACAATTAAATGAAATATGGTAAATTATTCGACCCTCTTTTGAAATTATCAAAAAAGCACTTGTCCTAAAGGATTCTATAAATGGCATATTCTTTTTGAGGTTAATTTGTAAAAAAGCAAAAATTAAGTCCATATAACCTCTTAAAGTATGAATTTACTAACGAAATATTCCACTTAAAAAAAATAAATTTATTACCAAACTATGGTTGAAGTGACACTCTTATCGTTTGAGGTTTATAGATGAATGAAACTGTTAAGTATGTATGAATTTGTATGATACATTTTTTTTAAATGAATATTTCATTAGTTAAAACTTAATTGTCGCGTTTATTCAAACTTTAAAGGATCCTTAACATGAAACTATTGAGGGGAGTATCATTTTGATAACATTCAAAGGAGGGTTTTGTAAAAAAAAAAAAGGTATGAATAGCCTCATATGATTTGCACGGAAGACCAAAATTCAGTTATTTTGGCAAAGTGAAAGAGATTGAATTGAAAAAAACTAAATTTTAAAGATTCATTGTACTAAATTGAATTTTAACTAATCAACAGAGGAGGGAAAAAGAAGCCTCTCTAACATTTGTGAAAAAGATGAAGGGAAGTATGTTTATAAAGGAAAGAAAAGATGACAATATACTAACGTCTGCTTTCATCGTTGGGTATCTTTGCCATCACAGCTGAGCAAATGAGAAGGAAAGCTGCAAAGAGGAATATAAAAGTTTTGGAATTCATTTTCTTTTGGGGTTAGATGCTTCTCACAAATCTCACCACAAATATTTGAGGTAGTATGTTCCTTTCAATGACCACTATTTATATAGGTATACGAAGAATACAATTCTTCTATCACACTATTTCTGTTTCATTTTGTATTCCATCAACTACAACTTATTATGTATTAATTTGATTTTATCAAATAATTAAAGTTTAAAATGAAAAAAAAAAATCAAACAAATGACAAGTTGTAGTTAGAGATAGCATAAAATAAAACACAAAAAATAGAATAGATGATTTGTATTTGTTGCATGAGAAATACAAATCCTCTATCCCACTTTTTGTGTTTTATTTTATTCTCCACTAACTATAACTTGCCATGTATTCATTTGATTTTTTTTACCAAAAATCTAAAGTTTAAAATGACAAGAAAAAAAAAAAAAAAATGACAAGTTGTGGTTAGTAGACCATAAAGTAGAATACAAAAAGTTTGGTTCAACTTTTTCATATTTTGCTTTTTGAAAAAGTGACATTTTTAAAAAGTGCGGTATGAAAGTGAGCTTTTTGAAAAAGCTGAGTGTTTAATAAAAGTTATGAAAAAATTGCTTTTTAAAAAAGATGAATGTTTGGTAAACAATTAGCCCTAATAATAATTTTTATGATTATGATTTCATGTCTATAATAAATGGCTCTTTCAATTTTCCTTATAATGGAATACACAATTATTATCTTAAAACCCAATAATTTGGTAAGGTATATCTCTACAAAATAAATTTTTATGGAAAATTCTATGTTTATATTGTACTTATGTAAACTTAATTATAAATACACAAAAAATTATAAAAGTTGTACAAACTTATTTTTTAAATTTTGTATTTATTACACTCATTAATAATAAGACTGCCACCATTTTCCAAAGAGCAGCTTATTTATTATACTAATTTACACGCATTAATGATAAATGTTGTACAAACTTATCTTTCAAATTTTCTATTTACTACACTCATTAATGATAAGACTGCCACCATTTTTCAAAGAGCAGCTCATTTATTATATTATTTACACTCATTAATGATAAATGTTGTACAAACTTATCTTTTAAATTTTGAATTTATTGCACTCATAAATGATAAGACTGCCACAATTTTCCAAAGAGCAGCTCATTTATTATACTAATTTATACTCATTAATTTTGTATTTATCTTTGAAAAGAGTAGCTTAGTGCATGTACTCCACCTGTCATGTAACCCAACCCAAAACCTAATTTTCTTTTCTTTCTTTTTTCTTATGTTTTTTTTTTTCTTCTTATCCAAACGTCTGCCTCTTTTTCTTTTCCCTTTTGATATTTTCCTCCACACACAGAGTTCCTCTCTCTCTCCCGCAAAAATGAAGAAACATCACCACCAAGCTTTCACTCTCACACTCATAAACTCAACTATTCCATCCATAACAAAACCCACAAATCATACCTTCCTGTAATATACCGCCGCTCCAATCACACCTTCCATCTCCAACGATCTTCTCCAATATACTACCACTTCCAACTCCCCCACTTCACACAATGAGATGCTCTCCTTATTGTATTTTTTTGTTGACTGGGAAAATTTGGGAATTCAAAATAAAGCTAAGGGTAATTTAGGGATGATATGCATAACTAGCAATGGTAACAATGCAAGCAAGAGTGCGTTTTTGTATTCCATCTCAGAGGGTCCATTACCAAAATGCGCTTTTGGATTGATTGCGATTTCAAAATGCACAATTTGGAAATCCTACCAAACGCAAAAAAAAATGATAAATTTTTTTTTTTTTTTAAATTCTTTTTTAAAATCGCAATCTTGCATTTGGTCCAAAAATGTTGAACCAAACGAGCACTTAAAATGATAGGATAAACATTGGGAATCAATATACAACTCAAAAATTTATGCTCAAGAGAAAATTTATTAGTCTTGGAAGTTGAACCACTCCAATATGATTGCAATCCATTGAGAAAAAGTAAGGACAGAGTCCATGGATATGGTGTAGGCTTGGCTTTATTAGGAGACCTAGGAATATCAAGCTTTTTAGACAAGAAGTTGGGTGACATGGTGAAAGATAAACCCTGAACTAAGACCTCAACTGACTCTCCATCAACTTACTTGGGAGACGTTGGAGTAAAACTCAGAACAAGCGAGATATTAGGTGATGTAGAACAAACCGCCATGGTTTTCCTAGACTCTTAAGTGCTTTTGAAATCAGGCAAGGCAAAAAGATACTAGTAGAAATTATTTGGGAAACAGAGTCGAAATCCCATGAAATTTGGAAGGATGAAGGGAAACAGTCTTTTGAGCAATAGTCGTTGCTTTGCCATGAGGTACCCTTTGATTTTGGCAAATTCATCTGTTTAGCCCCCGAAAACTGCGATTTTGCCATTTATAGTAATTTTTGTTTTCTTAATAACTTTTTGCTCAAAAGTTAGAATAAAGTTCTGCTTGTTTTGGGACGACCAATGGCAGAGCTAAGGGGGGGGGGGGGGGGGAGGGGGGCCATGGCCCCCTAGCTTTTCAAAATTCTATCTAATAGTACTACTAAAACTAAAGATTATCATGAATTACCTACAAGTACACTTCTTGGCCCTCCTGGTCTAATAACTCTTCTCTTAAAACTCATTTGGGCCTCCAACCTCCTCAAATATTAGAATTGGTTTTTAAAAAATGATACAAATAACTCAGATCTGATTAGGAAAAAAAATCCCTTGCGCTTCCAAGCCTCCACTAGACGACTGGTGCTGGCTGCTCTAGTCCTCCCTCCATATCAGTCATCAGTTTGTCATATCTCTCTCTCTCTCTGTTTTTATGTTTGAGTTTAACATGTTCGTCTGAACTGCATAAAACACTAAAAAGGATAGGTTTAGGCACAAAATTAGTGTTTTCTAGCTTGCATTGCTAATATTTTGACTTTTGACTATTCTGTGGTTTACAGTTTGCATTGCTAATATTATATTATATTATTTTGTTTCTAGTTTCGATATTATTGCTACTGTTTTGGTTCAGAAAAATTAATTAAATAAACATTAAACAGTGCTATCTGTTTTGTAGACTAAAGTCGTGTATATGTTTTGTAACTGGGTATGTGTTTTTTTTTTTTTTTTTTTAGAGCTTGCACTTTTGTTTTATATTTTGTTTTGAATCTTCATCACAAGGGTTTTATTTTATAATATGTATTGTTTATTTGATATTTATATCTGATAATAAGGGTTTGAGTGATTATATTAAGTTATTGTTAAATATAACTTTTTTGTTAATAGATGTGGAAGAAGTGAGTTTTGAAACCACAGAGAGTTTAAAACTTAAGATTATATTTTAGTTTGAGGTCCCCCCCCCCCCCGGAAAATAATTTCTAGCTCTGCCACTGGGGACGACCTTTAAGGTCAGTAGTTTATAATTTTGCATTTAACTCAATTTTACTATTTTTGGTAAAATTCGTTATTTTGCCACCTAATCTCGTAATTAGTGCGAATTAGGGTTTTAAACATTTCCTAATCTTCTAGGGTTTTACTTTTTCAGTATTTATATGTTTTGTAGCTATTAAAGGTAGATGAGATGATTATCAATAAAAATACAGACAGTTTGTCAAATTCTTTCTTTGGTGGATTTCAGTTTATCACCTTGTGGATTCAAGGAACCCCTCGTGGATTCGAGGTTTACTATCTGAAACTAACAATTTAGTTTTTGTCCATCAAAGAGAGCATCATGTGTACTTTTTTCAAGTTTTCGCGACATCACAAGGTGAACAAATTCACCTGGCAAACTATCCCAATATTTATTCCTAAGATGTCTAGGAATGATAGAGTTTGACAGACTCTCTAGGTCAACTTGACGCTCAAGCAATGGAGTGGATTTGCTAAAGCTAAACACTTATTTAAAAGCTTTGGTTGCGTGTGATTTGAAAAAGTGAAAGAGATCACTATTGAATTTATATATATTGTTGTTGTTGTTGTTAGGGGAAGTTTCTTTATGTATTGCTTGTATTTTGCTATGCTAAGTACTAACCCTATTTTGTGTTGGATAGTGTGCTTTATAGTTTTTATCAATTGGAATATATAAAGTCTATGCTTATATTGCTGGTACTTGCTGTATGTTGTTTATTACTTTAGCATTATATATCTATCTTGTTTTCCACATATATGTGTTACGTGCTCTTTAGTATTCAGGAAAGATAAATAATTCCTTATCAAGGCATTCAACCTTGTTCTTGTAGAGTGTAAATGTGTAACGTATTAAAATTGTGTAAATGTAATTTGGCTGACTTTGTATTGGGATCTTCTTGTAAATTGGATTTTGTCACCGATTTTCTCAAAGGGGAGAATGTTGAGTTTATAGGACTAAATTGGCAAACAGTGATCATTTGTATTCAATTTGTAAGTCTTAATGTGTCTTGAGTGAGTTTTGAAGTCAAGCTCAAATCAAAGGTTTAAGATCTGTGAGGGATTTCACAATTCGCTCAAATACCAATGGGCTTGGTCTGCGATTGAATGCTATAAAAGATTTGTACCCCCTCATCCTTCACCAATTGGTCGTTGGATGGATTGGTAAGGCACACGGTCTGACAAGTGGTATCAGAGCCCGGTCATAGGTTCGAGTCGTTGGAGCCACATTGTGAGGGAGGGATTGTGAGGGATTTCACAATTCGCTCCAATACCAATGGGCTTAGTCTGCGATCGAATGCTATAAAAGATTTGTGCCCCCTCATCCTTCACCAATTGGTCGTTGGATAGATTGGTAAGGCACACGGTCTGACAAGATCAATAAAACCAAACTTTCTAGAATCTCAACTCCATCTTGATCGGTCATGAATCATTTATTTGGACCCATTGAGTTAGAATCTAGTTTTGATTTAATTTTCTAGTTTGTTTCAATAGTCATCGCAAAGCTAGGGTTTTGTGGTTCTCAAGCCAAGGTATAAAAACCGTTGGAAAAACTGGTTTTGCATCTCATACAAAACCCACAGTAGAAGCAACACAATGATCTACTTCATTCGTGAGAGATAACATATAACCTTGAATTCTAAAACAAAGAAGAGAAAGCGTACCTTAATGCAGAAAAATTCAAAAACAAGACTTGAGAATACCTTCAATCTTCATCTCAATTTCACATGGTGCCCAAGATGAGTGGTCTCTCAATCAGTTCTTACGTATGTTGATTTTCCTTTGTAGAAGTGTATTCTAAAGATACTGTAGAGAAAAACTGTTTTCTCTTCTTTTAATCATACGTACATATTAACTGCACTTAGTAGTTACTTTATTTAATAACTCTTATTAAATAAATAACTGATTATTTACATTGGATTAGCCTTTTGGGTCAGCCCAATTGGGCTTAAGTGTGTGGTTTGGGATGGGACCAAAGGAACTAATAAGGCTCTAACTTCAATGGGCTTCAGACTTAGCTATTAACTCTTGACAAGTCCAAAGTTACCATTAATTATATAACCAGTACCACTATAGAAATATAATTACACTCTAGGCCTTATTAATAAATTATATTCCAAGACTCTAATATAATATCATTTGACCCCTCCATAAAATATCCATAGTGAACAAAGTCATAATAAACAACTATTTTATTCCTTGAGTCCCTGATTTAATCTTTTAGTTATTCATATTTATGAAATCTAATTTTAATAAATATAAACTTTAGTAACTCTTTACTAAAGTGGTCAGCCCTGAATAACCAGTTACCATTAAACTTATCTCAATGAGATATTTTGTGTCTCTATAGAAAAAGATTATAGATTATGGATTTCATCTTAAAAATATGTATTCCCTCAACATTACATATGGTTACCCAACATACTGAGATTTTGATGGTTAAATTAGATCTCACTCTTGATATATCAAAATAACCTACATTTCATGATCTAGTTCACTATCCTCTCAGAATTGAGAGTCTATGAAATTAGAAGTCGTGAGATTAATTATTCAGGTGACAGTTGTTAATTGAATAATTAATCTCACAGCAATCTAGTTCAATATGTCTTACACACTTAAGACATATCAACATATCAACTAGAAGTCTCCACCTCTATGACCAAAACAAACCATCTTAGTTGATGTGTTGTAGTCTTCACAAATGAAACGCCTAATTTCATCACCGACTACGAACTACATTTTAAGTTTACAAAGAACTTGTGATTTATATCTTCTGTAACTAAATCACATACAATGCATCTCAAGCACTATGATAATATCTTATTAATTCATTTACAAATAGTCTCATATAGTTAAATAATTTAATTATTTATGACATGCCAATAAATTAAATTTTAGGACATAAACCCTAACAAAAACAACCTAGTGAACATCTTTAGAGACTTTTAGAGAGCCGTGTGGTGTACACAAGCATATGAGTTCTTCCAAGCTCTCTTGAAGTATCATCTAGAGATCCAAGTTCAAGTTTTTTGAAGATCTAGTGATTAAGACAAAGTTGTTGGATCAGGTATACATCAAAGTTTTTGGAGTGAATCTTCAATTGGGCACTTGAAATTGTAAGTGCGACAAAGGTCACTAGTAAAAGAGTTTGTGCATTTGGGATTGTGTGCAGTCACATTACCTGGTACTACATGAATTAGCAAATTATAATAGGGTTGTTCTCATTGTAAAACTTCAATTCTACATATTGGATTTATATATTTTAACTTCGTGTCTTTTGTTCTCTTTATCTATGTGATATGGTACATGTCCATACCAATTAACACCCTAGCATAATTGGATTAATTAATAACCTGACTTAACATTTTGTAATTCGTCACAATTGGGGCCTAAATTCCCTAACAGTAAGCATCATCCCAGATGCCATTGCTAACTTAAGTATCGAAGAGTTCCCACCAACATACCTCCAAGTCTCCAACAAATCTCTAGGTGCTCTTCTCTTCCTCTTGCATATTAATCGAGTCAATCTTGTGATCAACTTCTTCATCAAGGATAAAAATGTACTATGTAGCTTTTGTTAATTTCGAAGGATGTTTCATCTTTCTTTTTCTTGTTCTTCTTTCACTTATCTATTCATTTTGTATATATGTTTTCATCATGACAATAAGATTGCAATGAACAATTTTAGTACAGTGAGTTCGTTATTTGTAATGATAAAGCTGAAATCATCAGCAATCGTGTAGCTAAAAGCCTGGGTACTGGTTTGTCAAACTTTAAACTTGAATGATTAGTGAATGTAAATTGTATTGAAATATGGATGGTTAGACTGACACAGTATATTCCCACAATTTGTTGAGAAACGTGGGTTGGAAAGATCGATGTGCTAGATATATAGAATGTGTAACATTAAATTTGACTCTTCACGAACTCTTCAAGCCTTTCGTCATACTAAAAATTAAAAAAAAAAAGATTATTTACTTCTAAATCATTATTGATGACAAATAACTATTTTCTGTTAAATTAATATTATAAAATCAATGCTTTGGTAAAGAAAAGATTCTTATGGGTTTCAATTGATGGTTCTTCAGATGAAAAAGACAATTAACAAAGATATATATATGTGTATCTTTCAATTGATGGGTCAAAATAAGTTTTAAGTTAAATAATTACATTAAAATGGTCTTTATATTATTATGGATAAAAAGTAAAAGAGGTACGTGGAGAGTGTTTCGTGGAAACATAAAGGCAAGAACTTAGTGGGGGAAAAGAAAAAAAAAAACTGAAATGATCACGAGCCCTTGTAGGTTCTACCTGATTTCTTGTGGTAAGAATCTCTATGTGGCGGTCCAGCACAATAAAGTTTGATTATAAGCTTGTCATCTAATAGTCTGTCTTTAACGACCTATGATGCTTTGCTATCCATACCAGCTTAATCAATGAAAACGTACCACACTTTATAGCACCATCATTTGTCCACATATAACAAAAACTAATTGGTTATCAACTTAATTAATGTATATGATACCACACTTAGTAGCACCATTATTTGTTATTGAATAAGAGATCTTTGTTCAAATCCCATATATAACAAAAATTAATCGATATCTTGACTTAATGATAAAAATCAATCCTCATTGAACGAAAACTATATGTTCAAATTTATTGCTTAAAAAAACAAAAAAGAAAGAAGTGAAGTCCCCTCCCCTAGTTAGTAAATTAAGCCAACTTTTCTTTCTTTTTTTTGAGAAAGTAGTAAAGCCAACTTAAGATGACAAATTAATGGTCTCTCTCTCTCTCAAGAATTCCAAGAGTTCCAATAATTTCTCAAAACACAGCTTCACCATAGCTAAAGTTTTTTCTCCTTATTTCTTTCATAATCACACATCCAAAGCAATGATCAAGTTCCAAATTTCTTTATTCAAATTCTTAACCATCGTTACTCTTATTCTTCTTGTTGGCCCTATCCAAGTCTCTTCAAAGTGCACATGTGAATCCCAAGAAGAAGATGGAAACATATCCGAGGCACTCAAATACAAACTAGTTTCCATAGCTTCAATCCTACTTGCTAGTGCATTAGGAGTTAGTCTTCCATTTTTGGTAAAGAGATTTAGATTTTTAAACCCAGAGAAAGACATATATTTCCTTATTAAGGCCTTTGCAGCCGGGATAATCTTAGCAACCGGGTTCGTTCATGTACTTCCTGATGCTTATCAAAGTTTAAACAGCCCTTGCCTTAGTGAAAATCCGTGGGGAAAGTTTCCCTTTACGGGTTTTGTGGCAATGGTGTCAGCTATTGGGACTTTGTTGATGGAAGCTTTTGCTACAGGATACCGAAAGAGGTCTGATCTGAGGAAAGCTCAGCCACTGGATGCTGATGAGGAGGAAAGTGATGAGGGACATGCAGGTCATGTACATGGTTCTATATCTGTTTTAGAGAAGTCAAATTCATCTGATCTTGTTCGGCATCGCATAATATCTCAGGTAAATTACGGCCTTTTTTTTTTTTTTTTGTTCTTTGCTTCTTCTTTTTTCCCAATAATTACAACAATGAAAAAGATGATTTAAATCCTTCTTGATCTCTTCATAAAGAAAAGGATCGAGACAATCACAATGCCTATATTTTTGGCATCTATGACCCTAGCTTCTTTTTTTTTTTCAAATTCGATAGTTACAACTTATAATGGTGGAGAAGAAATTTAAATATGATCCTCACTCTATCTCTTACTATAGTCAACTACCATATATCCATAGAACAACCAGCAAACATTTTGCTCTTCATTTTTGGGCAAAACTGTATAAATTAAGCATCAAATTGATAAATGATAATGTTCTCATTTAGACGAGTTAAGGACAAATTGCAAATGAATTTTTATGGAGGAATTTTTTTGTAACAGGATATATACACTTATAAAAACGTGAGGACTTTTTTTTTTTTTTTTGGAAGAAACAAACACACCCATTTAGAGCAATGCTGAACGATACTACAAATAAGAGACATCAATCTAACCCATAATCCTAATCCTAAGCCACTTTGGAACTCTCAAATAATTTCATTTAAATACTTAATATATTCTTATAAAAAAATACTTATATAGACTACACATTTTATTATATAAAACTGTGGTATATTGACATTTAAAAACATAATAAAGACCTTGTCTAAAAAAAAATTTAAAAAAAAACACATAATAAAGACTAACTAAAAATTTTATTTATATTTTATTATTAATGTGGCATCAATCACTTTAATTACTATATATAATAAAATTGACAAACGTACTTACTTTTTTTTTTTTTTTTTGAGTTGATAAGAACCTACCAAGCTTTTCTAACTAACATATCTCTTGCTTCTCTTCTAGCCGCCATGCCTCTAACATTAGAGAACACAAGAAAGACTAGTGTGAATATCGCGGTGGTGGTAGGGGCCCCACACGCACCTTAAACTTTTTGTTATCTTAAGTTACAGATAAAACCTTCAAACAAATAAAACTATTATATGCAATAATTTTGACTTTAAAGCATGACTTTTTGAGTGAGTTTCACTTAACTGAGTCGATAAAGTCTACTATGGTAGACTTAGTTTCAAATCTCGTTTGTGCCAAAAACTAATTAATGTAGATTAAAAAAATAACCATTTTTTTATACGCTGAGAATGTACAGATTTTGGAGTTGGGGATCGTGGTCCATTCAGTGATTATTGGAATATCGCTTGGTGCTTCTGAAAGTGCAAAGACAATCAAGCCTCTGGTAGCGGCATTGAGTTTCCATCAGTTTTTTGAGGGCATGGGACTTGGCGGATGCATCTCTCAGGTACTCTCAAACAAAATAGCTTAGAAAAAGAAGATGGAAATAAAATTTTGCGTATCTTTTTTTTTCTATATCAAACTTACAAATATGCAGAATCTTTATAATTTGTTTGCATCGTCTTATATTTGCTTCTTTGTACGTATATACGAGTGTTATAGGTCACATGCAATTCTATGGGCTCGTATTCTTTGTGTTCTCATGATTTGCGCCATAACCAGCTATCTAGTATCCCTCGAGAAGTTCTAATCGTACATGCAACTTATGGTTATATGATATCAAGACAACTTACTTTTACGCCTTAATACATATCCATACTTCCTAACAAGTCCACCCCAGGTCGAATCATTCAACTGATTCAAGTGGACTGAATCTCAAGCTTTTAATAAACAGCTAAATTGCAAACTATATCTCTAGTTTGGAGGTGCTTAAATTTTATTCTCTAAAATTTTAAAATTTGAATTTTACCCTCCTGAAGTTCTATTTCATTTGCATCAACAACTTCTTCATCCATATTTTTTGTTAAGTGCTACATAAGCTTGCCACTCGTGTCTAGTTCACCCAATAAAATGATGCCATGTAAAATTTTATTATGCCATGTCATTTTTAATTATTTAAATTTTTTAGGCTACAAAAATGATGTGGCATCATTTTATTTGAAAAACTAAACACTTGTAACAAGCTTATGTGATACTTAACGGAAAATATGAACTAAGGGGCTACTAATGCAAATAGAATAAAATTCCAGGAGTAAATTCAAATTCTAAAATTTTAGGGTGTAAATTCAAACACCCCAAATTTTAAAGATGTAATTTGCAATTTAGCCTTTATAAATAAATCATTCCTAACAATTATGTGAATCTTTTATTAATAATGGAACATAGTAACCTGGTGTGTGTGGGACGGAGGGATTGTATACGCCCAAAGAAATAGTCAGGTACTCGAAGAAGTTTGGATACCCTCTTTTGTCAAAAATAATAGTAATAATAATAATTTCATGACTTTTTAAATTTAATGTCTGAGTTGGAGTGAATTTGATTTCTAACAACTTGGAGTCTTGGATACCATCAAGGATAAAATAGCAATTTTAGATTCTAGGCAACGTTAAGTTAAATGGGGTCTTGACGAGGACTAAATTGAGAAAAGAAAAAGTTGTTTGGACCAAAATAAAACTACCCAGAAATGTTAGAGCATTCGCACTGGCACTTGGATATGCTAAATGTAAGCTCTAATTTACAATTCAGCCCAAAAGCAGCCCACAGCCGGACTTGTATTCACCAACTATTGCAAAAAGAATTGCAATAATGCTACAGTGCAATTCTAAAGGTAGAATTGCACTGTAGCTCAATTCTAAAAAAAAAAAAAAACTAATATTTTATTGTGTAACTTTATCAATTCCTCTCTCTCTCACCGGGTTTTGGGTTTTTGTTTTTATTTGGGTTTTGGGATATATTATTTTAATGTGTTGTATTGTAAAATAAAAATTGGGATGCTGAAAGTATTATAAAATGGTATAGTATAATTGATAAAGTAGCTTTTTGAGATTGTAAAATAAGATGAGATAGAATTTTGGGATGTGAATGCTCTTAAAGATGATGCACATTTAAGCCTTTTTTTTTTTTTTTAATCTAGATTGTAGTTAGATACTCTTTTTAGATTTGAAATCAAAATTAAGAAATAAAAATTTGACAATGAATTAAAAGTTTCACATTATGGAAGCAGTTTTAGAGTCCAGGAAGGTGAGGGGGAAAATTTGTGGTTATTGTTAATTAGAATGTGTGATTTTTGCAGGCGAAATTCAACCATCGAACTGTGGCAATTATGGTACTATTCTTCTCCCTTACCACTCCAGCGGGAATAGCTGTTGGCATAGGCATATCGAAAATGTACAATGTGAATAGCCCAACTGCAATCATTGTTCAAGGGCTTCTCTTATCAGCATCTGCTGGAATTTTAATTTACATGGCACTTGTTGATCTTCTTGCAGCTGACTTTATGAGCAGAAAAATGCTAAGCAATTTTAGGCTCCAAGTTGGAGCCAGTTTTACACTTCTTCTAGGAGCTTGTTGTATGTCACTCTTAGCCAAATGGGAAGAATCTTGATTTTATTTTATTTGTAATGTCAATAGTAATGTCACACTTCTTCTTTGTTTGTAATGTCAATAGTAATAACAGAGCAAAGATCTTAACTAAGATGTCGTCAGTACTATTTAAAGTTGATGGATTCAGGTTTTTTTTCCCCCTTTTTTTTAATATTATTGGGATTGAAACTCAAATTTCTTATTTAACAATAAAAAACTTTACTAATTGAATTAACTAGAATCCACAGCAATATTGGATTCATTTACAGGTTGTATAAGATATAAGGGTTGGTGCTTAATATAACAAAGCATAAGTGCACCCTGATAAGGTTTCATTGCAAAATAGTGGTAAATCTTCTACCATTGTTTCACCTACAAACATTGGCGATCCAAAAATTTTAGCCCATTTCTCATAGTTAATGTTGTACCAAAAGCTTGATCTATGGTACTAGATATATCTGTTAAGACCCTTGGTGTTCAACTTGTTAAATTTGAAAATTCTTGACAACATCAGCATATTCCTTGGACTCCCGTCCAATCAAATATAAACTTTATTCCACTTAGAGACAGTAAAAAAGATGTTGGTTCACTTACAGCAAATAAAACTAACAATGACAATGTTCTTATGAATTTTATTGCATAATTTGGGATTTATACTAATGCTCTGAGCCTTTTAACACAACTAAGGATGTAGAGATGTTTCAATCTAAGCTACTTGATACTCTCAAAATTTATACTGTAAACTCAACTTCTCTGAATCTTGTTGACCCATGGTCAAACTAGAAATAAAACTTTTTGGTGGCTATAAATACATTTGGATGGTTAATATCATGATACCTTTGAAGAAATTCAATACACTGTGAAATTGTAATGAAGCAAGACTGTGATCTAGAAGATCAATGAAAAATCTAGAAGAATTGAACAAGGAAGAAGAAGACAAAGAGAGAGAGAGAGATTGAAGAAAACTCTTATTGAAGAAAAACTGTATTATCTGCATAATTACATCAGAGTAAGAACTATCCTATTTATAGAGTACAATTCATCACTATAACTGAATAGATTAAGATCCAAACTATGCGGATCTATTCCCGTGATTTCAGGGATTACAACTAACATTCTAACTGCTTTTCCTGCCAATTATAACAGACAATTGAACCACCACTGCTAAATGACACCATTTAGAACTCTGTAATAAAACATCCAAAGCTTTAATCAAAACGGTGCACATCACTTAGGATATTAGTGAAATGGTGCATGCTGACTTCATCACTGTTCATCACTTCTGTTGAAACAGAGGCTGACCAGAAGCAAAGCTTCAAGCTTCTTCAACATCCCCCCTCAAACGACAGGGGGAAGAATCCATCAAGAGTTTGGAACGAAAGAAGAGAAATTGAGGAGCAGGTACGGGCTTAGTAAACACATCTGCTAAATTGTCCGTTCCTGATACAAAACCAACACTGAGATCTTTACGAAGAACTTTTTCACGAATAAAGTGATAATCAACCTCCAAATGCTTAGTCCTGGAATGAAAGACAAGATTTGCAGAGAGTGCAATGGCAGAAATATTATCACACCAAATAACAGGAACATAAGGAAGGAAAATCTTGAGCTCCTTAACTAATATGCGAAGCCAAGAATGCTCAACAGCAGAAGTAGCTAATGCCCTATACTCAGCCTCTGTAGAAGATCGTGACATAGTATTCTGTTTCTTAGCAAACCATGAAATGGGATTAGGACCAAGAAATACTAATAATCCAGTAGTGGAGCGTCTATCAGTAGGGTCCCCTGCCCAATTTGCATCAAAAAAGGCAGTGAGGGTCAAGGGACCTGGGGAGAAGCAAATAACATGATGTAAGGTACCCTTAATGTATCTAAGAACACGCTTAGTAGCCTCCAAGTGAACAGATGTAGGCTTGCTCATGAATTGGCAGAGCTAATGGACACTAAAGGCCAGATCAGGTCTTGTGAAAGTAAGATACTGAAGAGCACCCACCATGCTCATATACACAATTGGATCAGACAAGGCAACACTAGAATGAGGGACCAAATGAGAGGATGGACAGCAAGGAGTCTTCGCTGTTTTAGAATTGGCCATATTGAATTTATGCAACACATCAGAAGCATATTTGGATTGAGTGAGAGTGATGCCATACTTAGTGTGAGAAATTTGAATACCCAAGAAGTAGCTCAATGGCCCCAAGTCTTTAAGTTCAAATACCTGACTGAGAGCAGTGATAAGAGAAGAAATTTGAGAAGAGTTGTTACCTGTAACTATAATATCATCCACATACAATAGGAGGTAGATAATTGTGCCAGAAGAATGAAAAATGAAGATAGAGCTGTCAGCCATGGAAGCAATGAACCCCAAATGAAGAAGATGGAAAGTAAATCTCTCAAACCAGGCTCTAGGAGCTTGTTTGAGACCATATAAAGATTTATGAAGCTTGCACACATATGAGGGATGAAGAGGATCCACATAGCCTAGAGGCTATTGCATATAGACATCCTCTTTAAGAATGCTATGTAAGAAAGCATTAGATACATCAAGCTACCTCAAACTCCAATTACAACTCACTACAATTGCCAAAATAAGTCTCATTGTGGCAGGCTTTATAACAGGACTGAAGGTCTCATGGTAATCAATTCCAGCTTGTTGATGAAAGCCTTTAGCCACCAACCTAGCCTTGTACCTTGAGATAGAGTCATCACTATTTAATTTCAGTTTGAATACCCATTTGCAGCCAACAAGATTGACATTAGGAGAGGCAGGAACCAAAGACCAAGTATGTTGGCTTTGTAAGGCTTGAAACTCAGCATCTATAGCTTCACACCACTTGGGGTAGTGAGAAGCAATTTTATAAGATGGAGGTTCAGTAAAAGTATAATCCATAACAGCTTTGTAGCACAATTTTGATTTTGGCTTAGAAATGCCACTCTTTGATTGGGTTTGCATAGAGTGCTGATTGGTAGGCACAGAGGTAGATAGGGAATGAGAAGATGGTAAAACCTGTAAATATGGGATAGGATCAGAGGGAGGAATAGGAACTGAAGGAATTGAGGAAGGTGGTGTATCAGAGGAGACAATAGTGGACTGTGGAACCAAGACAGTAGACTGTGGACTGTGGACTGTGGACAAGGAGTTCAGAGTGAGGTATGATGGAAGTAGAGACATTTGTGGAAGGAGTAGGATTCAGAACATTTGTGGAAGGAGTTGAGATAGGATATGGACCTAGGAGTGAGGGTTGGTTTGTAGAGTGAAGAAATAATTGATTAGAAAACCAAGTGAGATCAAAAGATAAAGGAGAAGATGTAGGTAAGGATTGAGATGAGGTGATGTAAGAGAATGAAAATTTGGACTCATCAAAAATGACATGTCTAGAGGTATACAAGTGTTTAGTTTGAAAATCCAGACAAAGATATCCTTTAGTACCAACAGGATAACTAAGAAAAATGCATTCTTTGGTTCTTGGTGTAAGCTTATGAGGAGCATAAGACCTGAGATTAGGATAACAAGCACATCTAAACACTTTTAATTGAGAAATATCAGGTGGAGAAGAATGAAGCTTAGACCAAGGAGAATGGAAATCAAGAACTAGTGTAGGAAGCAGATTGATTAATGTGACAACAGTGAGAACTAAATAAGACCAATAGGAGGACGGCATTTTGGCATGTGACAGAAGAGTAATGGTGGTCTCAATGAGGTGTCTATGCTTTCTCTCAACAAGACCATTCTATTGAGGAGTGTATGGACAAGAAAGATGATGAACAATACCTTGCTACAAGAGATAAGTCTTGAAGTCAGTAGAGGTGTACTCACCCCCACCATTTGATCTAAAGACTTTAATTTTAGCAGAAAATTGATTTTCAACCAGAGCTTTGAACTAGACAAACTTAGTAAAGACCTCAGATTTTGTCTTAATCAAATAAATCCTGGTAAACCTAGTGAAATGGTCAATGAACAACACATAGTATTTAAAACCATTAATAGAATTAATTGGAGCAGGACCCCACAAATCAGAATGAATAAGCTCAAAAGGACTTGATGCAGTAAATTGAGATTTAGGAAAAGGTAAATTGTGCATTTTTCCATACAAACAATGTGTACAAAAATTATCTACAGTTGTACACTTATTCAACCCAACTTTGACATTAGGAAACAAATGTTTGAGAGCTTGATTAAATGGATGACTAAGCCTCAAATGCCAAAGAGTTTTATTGAAAACAGAACTACTAGTAACACTATTACAAGCTTTGGAAGACAAAGAAATCTGTGAAGCGTTTTGAGGGTAGATAGGGTAAACACCATCCTCACTCTTGCCTTGATAGAGTATTTTCCCCGTGGCCAAAGCCTAGATGGAAATGATATTTTCATCAAAATAACACCAACATTTATTGTCATGACAGATTTTATGAACTGAGGTAAGATTGGATGCAATTGAAGGTACTCTAAGCACATTATTTAGATGAAGTATGGAGTAAGGAAGAGAAATAGAAGCATTACCTAAGTGTGTGATAGGAAGATTTGTCCATTGCCTACAGTAATCTGATCTTGGCCATGATAAGGTTTAGGAAAACTGAGATGATTGAGACTGGATGTGACATGATCCTTAGCAGCACTATCAGCAAGCCAAGGTTGATCTTGAGTGAGACAAGCATTTGATGCAGTGGCCATAGCTGCAAGCTTGGTAGGAGGATACTTTCCTTGATAAGCATAATCCATCCTATGGTAACAATCAAGGGCTGAATGACCAACCTTTCCACAGATCTAACAGATTGGTCTTTCTGACCTAACTCCATTAGAATTAGGCTGAACTTGCTGAAACTGATTGAAGTTATTGAATTGAGAGGACTATCCATTTGATCCTCTACCACCTCTGCCACCTCTATTAGTATAGTTACCTCTACCTCTTCCTCTATTGGAAGCTTGATTAAAGCCATTGTTGTTAGGCTTTGGATTAGCTGCTACTGCAATAGCAAAGATAGTGTCTTTTAACTCAGATCCTTCATTTAGAGACTCTTCTTCTACATTGAGCATGGTGGAGAGTTCATCAAAACTCAAGTGAGTACTCCTGGTCCTTATAGCTGATCTGAATGCATTGAACTCCTTGGGGAGTCCCTTGAGAGTAATGTGGAGCAATTCTTCATCATCCACAATTACTCCAATAGTTAGCAATTTATCTCTGACCACTTTGATTTTCTACAGATATAAATCTACAGAATCAGCTCCCTTCTTGAGATTGTGAAGCTCACCTTTAAGGTTCATGACATGTGACCTTGAAATGGAGGAGAATTTGTTCTCCAAGACCTTCCAAACTTCCAATGCTGATGAGCACCCCACAGTGAGTGCTAAAATGGAACGAGACAAGGTAGAGCTCATGAAGGTAAGTAAAGCCTTCTCCTTTGACTTCCAAACCAAAAAATCAGGATTCACAATAACAGTGTATGCACCAGAAAGATCTTTGAGATATTTGTCAAGAATCAATTGTGGTTCTTCAATCAACTCAAACAAAGAATAGGTTTCTAGCACCATTGTTATTTGATGCTTCCATACTATGTAGTTTGTATTATCCAACTTTATTGTCATCATGTTGGCCATATTCGAGAGAAGAAGAAGTGGTTGATTGAGCACATTCATTGAAGAACTCGAAGATGATGATGATGTTGAAGAGGAGGCCATTGTTGAGCTTGTTGTTGCCATTGTTACAGAAACAATTGGCTCTGATACCATGGAGAAATTCAATACACTGTGAAATTATAATGAAGCAAGACTGTGATCTAGAAGATCAGTGAAAAATCTAGTAGAATTGAACAAGGAAGAAGAAGAGAGAGAGAGAGAGAGAGAGAGAGAGAGAGAGAGAGATTGAAGAAAACTCTTATTAAAGAAAAACTGTATTATTTGCATAATTACATCAGAGTAAGAACTATCCTATTTATAGAGTACAATTCATCACTATAACTGAATAAATTAAGATCCAAACTATGCAGATCTATTCTCGTGATTTCAGGGATTACAACTAACATTCTAACTACTTTTCCCGCCAATTCTAACAGAAAATTGAACCACCACTGCTAGACGACACCATTTAGAACTCTGTAATATACATCCAAAGCTTTAATCAAAATGGTGCGCATCACTTAGGATATTAGTGAAACGGTGCGTGTTGACTTCATCACTTATCAACCTGTTTTTACTCTGGGACAAAATTCTCAGTTCCAAGTTGAGTATTTTTCTTTAGATTCATGCAAGGTTACCGGTCCAAATCCAATATCCAATTTTGCTACGTCTAGTGATTGGAATTACTTTTGTTGGAAGAAATTCAAAAATCAAGATAAGAGCCTAATCCTTATTAACCTCTCATGTTCACACACTCAAAATACACACAAAGCCCAAACACTCAGCACACTCAAAATCTAAATACCCAAAGTCCGCAAAGTCTAACCACACCAAGCCCAAAGACTCAATGCCCAAATACAATTCTTTTCAGTCATTTCAAACATTAATTTTGCTACAAACACTATATCACACCCACCATTTACCTCTCCAAAGAAATTCCAAGCTCATCTTCAGTCCTATAAACCAACAATTCAACCATAATAGTCCAGGAAGTAACAACTTATCCTTATGCCGAGTTGAAGAAGCTACCACTTTAGTGATGAGACAGATGCCTAACTATTGGTCCTTGGAGTTTGGGGAAATTAGAAATGTAATGTGAGAGAGTACTTGGAATAAAAACAACAATTCTTTTGTTTGGGGGAATAGCTATTATATAGCCCAAAGAACCAAAGCCTAAATACAATTCATTTTAGTCAACTCATTCTACCATGCTTGCACTCCAAAGAAATATCAAACCCATCTTCAATCCTATAAACCAACAATTCATAGAAAAGGAACAAGTGACACTTATATGAATTGAAGGAGCTTATACCAGATCCTTTAAACCAACAATTCATAAAAAAGGAACAAGTGACACTTAGTGCCCGTTTGTTTACGCTTTTTCAACCCAAAATGCGCTTTTTATAAAAAGCCAGCCCAAAAATTGCGTTTGGTGAAGCATAAAATGCAACTTTTTGGAAAAAGTTGCGTTTTATACTTGTGAAGAAACGCACATATCCGGAAAGCAGCAAATCAGTCCATAATTGAAAACGTGAATTGCACGTTTTGATATATCCGTTGGGCTCATAGGAAATTACCAAATTACCCTCTATTAAACAACAAATCTAAAATCAAAACAACAACAATAGTAGATCAAGAACAAAAAAAAAAAAAAATTAGAACAACAATAAAAGATCAAGAAAAAAAATAGAAGCCGATCTGACAAATCTAAAATCAAAAACAACAACTAATCAAGAACAAGGAAAAAAAATAGAAAAAGAAGAAGGAGATTGGGGTCGAAAATTGGTCGGCGGCTGCTCAACTGTTCGAGCGCAATACAGTGGTGTTTGGTTCGAGCACAATACAATGGTGGCTGGTTCCGATCATCCAATCTTCCCGATCCAAGCACTTAAGGGTACGTTCTGGAGTTGGATGAGTTCTTGCATGGGTGTTACAGACGAAGTGCTAAGAGGAAAAAAAAAAAAAAAAAGGAGAGCTCTGTCTGTGGAACGTTCTGGACTGAGGAAGTGGTATGGTAGGGAATAAAAGAGGAAAAAAAAAAAAAAAAAAAAAAAAAAAAAAAAAAAAAAAAAAAAAGAGTGTGGGTACGTGTGTGGAGGAGAAAAAAAGAGGGGGGAAAAAAAGAAAAAAGGAAGGAGAGCCCACATGTGTGGAGAGAAAAAAAAAAATGCTATCACAATATTTTCACAATAAATCTTAAAGTAGGTTATTATTAGCTAATATTGGTGAGAAAAAAATAATTTTTTTAGAAAGAGAAAAAAATAATTTTAATAGTATGTTAAAATTAAAATCAGTATCAATTTTTATCACAATATTTTCACAATACTTTCACAATAAATCTTAAGTGATAGGTTATTATTAGCTAATATTGGTGAGAAAAAAATAATTTTTTTTGAAAGAGAAAAATTGATTTAAGTATGATGAAGTAGTTAATTTAAGTATGAAACAAACTCACATAAAAAAAAAAGTATGAAATAAACTCCCTTATATATACATTGTCCTTTTTGGTAATTTATCCCTTAAACTGCCACTTTTATAAGTGCTAGCCAAACACTCAGCTTTCCAAAAAACACTTTTTAACAGCTCCAAACACTCAACTTTTTGAAAATGCACTTTTTCATTATGCACTTTTTGAAAACTCCACTTTTTCATTATGCACTTTTACAAAAAGCTGAACCAAACTCATCCTTATGCGAATTGAACGAGCTTATGCCACTTTAGTGACAAGCCAATTCTCTGACTATAGGTCTTTGAAAAGAGAGAGAGAGAGAGAACTTAAGTATATAAAACAACTCCTTGGTAATAACTTTTACTTGTTTTTATAATTTATTGTTAGGAAGGATCTAAACTCTGAACATCTTTGTTAGAAACATGAGATAGTGTCAATTGAGTTACAAAACTCTTAACTAAATAACTTTTATTTAGAAATTATTATTTATGTAGCAAAATTATAACTAAACAAATGGCTAAATGAGTGACTATTCGAAAATAAATAGTTATTCTATGATGATTTATGAGATCTTATTTATTACTTGAAATTACTTTTAAGTAATGGGAAAATATTTAGGGATGCTATTGTTGCTTTTCTTTACATAGTGGACAATGTGGAGAAGTAAAAACAAATTGAATTAATTTTCTTGATGCATCTAAATTCAATTTGCACCCAAAAAAATCAATGCATTCTACTTGCTGGGCTCAGACCTGCGGGAGCAGGAGATTCGAATGAGTCATAGCACTTTCCATTACAAGATTTGAACCTGAGACTTTCACCTCCCAAACTCTTAAGAGAGTCAGCCCATAACCGCTAGACTAACCACCCCTAGTAGTTCCTCTTTTGACTTATTAACATAAAACCACTCATATATTACATTTTTTTTTTAGGTGACCGACTAAAAGTCGGGAATCCCTCGATATGATATATGTATCTTAATAAAATCACACTTTTTTTTTAAATGTCTAAGAGCCGCAACCAACCAATAATGTAGTGATATTTTCAACTTTGATTTTTAACCATGCATGTTTTCAACCAATTAAATTATTGCTTTGATTTTTGTTCCCCTATTCGTAGGCCCTTTTCCTCATTAAACTAAAGAAAAACAGCAACACCCGATGCTCCATTTTCAGAGCAACTGCGAGTGGTAATGATTTTTTTGCTCTAAAAGAAATACATAAGATAGATTCGTAGATGACTAGCTGTAATGCAGAACTGGTCATTTTTAACTTTTAAGTGTATGAAATATTATACCTTTTCAGATTCGTTTGAGACTGAAAATCTAGAAGCCTGCAGTCTTTTCAAATTTATTTTCTTCTGAAGAAAAAAAAAATCATCATATAAAATAATTTAAAATTGAAACTTTTTTAATAAAAATGGAAAATTCTTTTTATAAGATTTTGAAATAATATATAATAGTAAATAATTACCTGCACCTTACTCTATTAAATTTTTTTTTTTTTTTTTTTAAGAGAGTTTCAATGTATGACGTTTGCTCTTGATAATAGCTCTTTATTATCAGACCAAGATACCAATCGATTTTTGGTGTAGACATAAATTGAATCCCAAATCTCTTATTCAACCATAAAAAACTTTACCAGTTGAGCTAACTAAAACTTAAGAGTTTTGGTTATTTTTTGGGAATATAAAATACTTTTTTTGCAATAAATGGCTCTTTGCCGATCACTAACACAATAAAATGTTTCCAATCAGAATTGTATGGGAGAGAAAAGATACCAAAAAATTATTGCAAAAATTGTTGAATCGTGTCCAAGAACCAAAAGCAAGGGAATTATTAAGAGTACAAAAATTTGGACCTTCCATGTTGTATATGCATCAAATAAAGTGGTCAAGTCACAATGGACGGAAGTTCTATATTTCATGTTGGAGTCAGCACTTATCCTCTTCTTCTTGTCCAAAGAAAGTACCAAGATTGCTTAAAAAATGAGTTTTTTATTTTATTTACGAGGCTTGCATAAGCAATGAGTTAAAAAATAAAGGATATTTTTTATTAAAAAAAAAAAAAAGAAGGAATGTCAAAGTGATTGTGTGCCATATTGTTTGTTATTTTGGTTTGGAAATCGCTAAGAATAACTCTCTTCTTGGCTTCCTCAAAAAATTATAATTTTAATTGAAAATGTGATTTTTTTTTTTTTTTTTGGCTAGTATTTAATACTAGATGCATATAAATTGTTATTGAATATTTTATTCATTTTCTTGACGTGTTTTTTCCCCTGTAGGGTACTGAGCTTGTTATAGACCCCAAAAAAATATATATATATATTAATATTTTTTTTTTTTTTGGGATGATTTTTTTTTTTTTTTTGCCCACAAAAATATCCCTTAAAAAATAATAATAATAACAATCTGTTGGTCGTAGAAATAAACACCCTGTAATATTCAATTTGAGTGGAGGATAAGCTGGGCCATTTTACGCACGGTATCTAGGCTTAAACTAATAAAAGTGGGAAGGGTATTGGGCTTAAACATTTACAATTCCAATTTCCAAGAGCTTTTTTCTTTTCCTTTTCTTTTCAGTTATTTTGTCCTCAACATTAAAAGGGTGTTTGTGACTCCACCGCTCACAAGATACCTAGCGATAAGCTCATTTGTTTATGGCATGATGTAAATCTAAATTTCAAAGGTCCCAAATTCAATCTATCGATATCATAGTGTCGATTCATGGGATTTTTAAGGTGTTTTATGAACAGGAAATAGAATAAGAAATGATATTAGTGATGGATTAAATAAGGGTATTAGTGATGTCATCGAACTTGGTGAATAAAAAATTATATAAGTTTACTTATTTTCAATTTTGTGCAGAAAACAAGTTCAAAATTGAAATATATGATCTCATAGAAAAGAAAGTTTTAATTTTGGTTTTTAAATGTATATTTCTTCTAAAACGAGCTTTTATAAATTTAGACATTTTCATATATATTTTTCACCAAAAATAATATAAAAGGTATTTTCATGTAAATATTCCCACAAATTAGTTATAAACTAAATCTAGAAAAGTTAATATAAAATAAAACAATGTTCAATTATGAATTAGTGTTTTTTTTTTTTTTTTGGGTTTAAATCAAAACTGAATCATTTATGCGGTTTGTCAAATATACCCTAAAAATTTAGCAAGAGGGTTGATACACAGATTCTTATGGAATTGTTGTACAACTCATACAAACACAAAATGACTAAGTGCGAATTATTTTCCATTTCTTGTGAAATGATTATGAACTAAGCAATGTGATTGACCCGTCGTCTAGTTGAATAAAGCTTGTTGGATAAACCTAACATGATAGTCAATGGAAATTATGGAATGCCAGGAAGAATTCTTAACCCTCTAAATTCGTTATTTATGGTACTGAACTGTATATACCTTTTTCTGAAAATAATGCAAAATATTTATAAAAATAAGTTATAATATCATTGGATCTTCTTAAGCTTTTTTCATTAAAGTGTAAATAAAATACACCTTTCTCTGATCACCTTTTACCTGGCAAAAGGAATTTACCTAATAACCTTTTTGGTAAGTTCAATTATGAATTATCAACTTTCAGTCAAAAAAACAAAAGTGCAATTATGAGTTAATTAACTCATAATGTCGTCATTTTTGCTTAATCACCACACACTTGTCAATCCCTAGTCAACTCAAAACATTCTTCATGCAATTTCATGTCCTCATTTCTCACTCCTAACTTTTACCTACTTCATTCATTCATTTGACTCTCTCTCTCTCTCTCTCTCTCTCTCTCTCATTCATGAACTCCTAAATATATTTGAATGCAAGACCTCTCATTAATCACAACTCACAACCCCACATACTCAACAAAACACTCTTTTACTCTCTCTCTCTCTCTCTCTTTGAAACCATGAGCAAGCTCATCTTGTTTTACTTCCTTCTTCTTGTTCTTCCTCTTTCGGCCTTTGCTGAATGTAGCTGTGAAACCCAACCCGAAGAAAGAAACAAAACCAAAGCTCTAAAGTTCAAGCTAGTAGCAATATGTACAATCCTAATAGCAAGTGGACTTGGTGTCTCACTCCCAATCGTAGGCAAAAAAATCCCAACTTTGAACCCTGAAAACAACATCTACTTCATGATCAAAGCCTTTGCAGCTGGTGTAATTCTCGCAACTGGGTTTATCCACATATTACCAGACGCTTTTGAGAGCTTAACAAGTCCTTGTCTTGGCCAAAAACCTTGGGGCAATTTCCCATTCACTGGCTTTGTTGCTATGCTCTCGGCTATTGGTACCCTGATGATAGATACTTTTGCAACTGGTTACTATAAAAGATCACACTTCGTTAAAGCTAGACCTCTTAGTGGGGACGAAGAGCAGCAAGGTGAGCATGAGGGTCATGTACATGTCCACACACATAAAACTCATGGACATGCTCACGGCTCTGCATTTGTTGTTGATGATTCGGGGTCCGAGGATCTTCTTAGACATCGTGTAATATCTCAGGTAATAATGAGTCCTTAAGGGTTTTTTTCGTTTTTTTGTTCCAATTTTTTCTTACTTGGATTCAAGTTTTTTGGGTGCTTGTTGATAATTGAATGCACTCTCTTTTCTGTCCCTTGCCTCCTCTGTTTCTTCTTTTTTCTGTCCCTTGCCTCCTCTGTTTCTTCTTGTTGTTGTTGACTTCTTCTTCTTCTTCTTCTCTCTCTTTTTTTTTTTTTTTTTTTTTTTTTTTTAATGTGTTCCCCTTCCCATTCTTTGAACAAGTATAATTTTTATGCCTACAAAGAAAAAAATCAAGTAAAATTGAAAAGAGAAATTGGTTTACAAAAATATAATTGTTCTTTATTATAATTTCAAGAGATTAAAAAGTTTTTCTTTAAAAGAAATTCTAGATTTTACCGATTGGGTTAACAAAGTTAAATAAACCAAAAAGAGAGAATTTTTTTTTTTTGAGAAGGAAGGAAAGAGAACTTAGTTAGCTATAAACTTCGAAATATAATTTGTTTAAGATATGTTGTCTTAAGAAAAATAAGCTCTAAAAAACTATCATAGAAAAATTAATATTTCATATGTTAAATAGTTACTCTAATTTTGAGTGTTATCAAAATTCTTATATGAATGAAATTAACATTATATGATATATATTTATTTTTTTAGTATAAAGTTTCATAGTTCTTCATATATAAGCTTTATCTTAATTTTGCAATAAAAAAGTAGCGCGTGTTTTGCCCATGCCACCTAAACTCGTGTCACTAAAAGTGTTAGTGTATTATTATTATTATTATTATATATATATATATTGTCCGTGGTTATGTTGTCATTTGTATTGTTGTCTGTCTTTTTCCCTTTAAAAAAAAAAAAGTATTGTTGTCGCTCTTGCCTCTCTACACATACGCCTTCTCTTTATAGTATTTCCGTACTTAATATCCCCTAAGTTATAAGACCATTAATTATTATTACTCCACATATTACTTACGTATCAATCGATCTCTTTTATTCTACCCAAAAAAAAATCTCTTTTATTCTTTTTCTTTTTCATCTTAAAAAATAAATAACATCATTTAATTTTCATGCATGTCAGTAACCTTTTGTACATAAAAGAATTCAATAAGTCTAGAACCACAATAATTTACATAATTTTTGTCATAACTCGCCTATTAATAGTGGAGTTTTGAACTGTTATTCTTACTCTATCACTCATAACTCGTCAAACCGAGCTGTGAAAATTATTATTGTATTAGACCTTTTAAAAAGAATTATAAAGTTTAAACTTAGGACCTCCTAGAAGTTTAAGGGTCCATTTGATAATATTGTTCTAGTAACGTTGTTTGCATTTTTTAGCATATAAAAATACGTGTAATGTTGTTTAAATACTGAAAAATATTGTTTTAACTATACTACCAAACTGTTCCTAAATATTGAGAGCCTGTTTGGTAGGCCATTTCAAGTAACTTTTAAAGCATTTTAAACACGCTAACATATATTTTCACACACTTTTTTACATATACATATATCAAAAACACCCAAATAATATTACTCAAACTTCTCTACTAAACACCCTGAGTCCTTGACTTTCTTAAACTTACCAATGTCTGCATAGCCCTTTCTTTCTTTTCTATAAAGCCAATGATTCCACACTGGACAATAGCTGGGTCCCTGGAGTCAAATCCACACGGTAACACTGCACAACTTAATTGACTTAAATATTTTCTTTTTGGGTCCCTATACTGATGTGTGTAAAATTGCGTGTATAACAAACTTTACCCTTTCTTTTAACTTGTGTGGACATGTTAAAAATAAATAAATAATTTATTGATTTATAAGTGTAAATTTAAGCTGATTGTATGTATAAAAACAACTACTACCAAACTCTAATCCCAATTCTTAAAACCCAAATTTTTATAAACAACTAGGGATTCTCAACAAATTTGTAAGATTGGTTAGGTGTTGTCATTTTGGAGAAAATTATCAATTTATTATACTTTAAATTATAGTAATGTTACATCCGTAATATTTTTACAATAATTTCACAAAAAATCTAAAATGGCAAGCTGATACCAATTATAATGTAGCATACTACTAACATCACTTTTTTTACCTACCATTAACAATTTTACCATCTAAAATTTGTTGTGAAATTATTATTTACATAACATTACCCTATCAATTATTTGATCCCCTTTTACACGGCAATAACAATTTAACTAATAACTTTTTAAGTTCAATTAACTCATAATGTTGTCATTTAGGCTTAATTATCACACACTTGTCAATCCCTAGTCAATTCCAAACATGCTTCATGCAATTCCATGTTGCCATTTCTCAATTTACTCATAATGTCGCCATTTTGGCTTAATAACCTTTTTACATACATGCCACGTTATATTCACCAATTAATTGTAACTCTCTTTTCATTTCATGTGTACCCTCTCTGAAAGACTGCAACGAATTATGTTATGTATTAATGGGTTTGATATGTCGGGTCAAGTATTTTAGTATGGGTTCTATTAATCGATACCCTCAAGAAATTTGTTAATACACAATTTTAGAAAAAATTGTGTATAATTTTCATAGGGAATATAAAAAGTTGTAAAAAAGTCGGTAACTTTTTTCTTTTTCCATACGTTTTTTTTTTAAAATATGTTTCAAACTAATGTCCTTAAAGCATTCATTAACTTTTCTCTTTTACTATTCATGATTTTTTACCTGTACAAAAATTTTTGTAATTTTTTTATTAAAAAAATGTCAAGTCAGTATTTTATTAGCCAAATAATATACTGACGGTAGTTAAGAAAGGGAATTATACTACTTATTTTTAAACCTTGAGAACCCCTCCCTCTCTCTCAATAGCACTCACTTAAACTTAAGGAACCAAGTGTGCTTATGGAGTATACTTCAATAACCAAGAGTCTAGTTAGGCCTAACTTTTACTTACCTCATTCATTTGACTCTCTCTCTCTCTCTCTCTCTCTCTCTCTCTCTCTCTCTCTCTCTCTCATAAACACTTAAATTATATTTGAATGCAAGACCTCTCATTAATCACAACTCACAACAACACATACTTAACAAAACACACACACACACTCTCTCTCTCTCTCTCCCCCTTCGAAACCATGAGCAAGCTCATCTTGTTTTACTTCCTTCTTCTTGTTCTTCCTCTTTTGGCGTTTGCAGAATGTAGCTGTGAAACCCAACCCGAAGAAAGAAACAAAACCAAAGCTCTAAAGTTCAAGCTAATAGCAATAAGTACAATTCTAATAGCAAGTGGACTTGGTGTGTCACTCCCAATCATAGGCAAAAAAATCCCAACTTTAAACCCTGAAAACAACATCTTCTTCATGATCAAAGCCTTTGCAGCTGGTGTGATTCTTGCAACTGGGTTTATCCACATATTACCAGACGCTTTTGAAAGCTTAACAAGTCCTTGTCTTGGCCAAAACCCTTGGGGCAATTTCCCATTCACTGGCTTTGTTGCTATGCTCTCTTCTATTGGTACCCTGATGATAGATACCTTTGCAACTAGTTATTATAAAAGATCACACTTCATTAAAGCTAGACCTCTTCGTGGGGACGAAGAGCAGCAAGGTGAGCATGAGGGTCATGTACATGTGCACACACATAAGACTCATGGTCATGCTCCTGGGTCTGCATTTGTTGTTGAGGATTTGGGGTCCGAGGTTCTTCTTAGACACCGAGTTATATCTCTGGTACTAATGGGTCTTCTTTCTTTTTTCTTTTTTTGTTCCAATTTTCTTAATTGGATTCAACTTTTTTGGGTATGTTTTGATAATTGAGTACACTCTCTTTGTGTCCCCTGCTTCCTCTGTTTCTTGTTCTCTTGTATATTTATGTGTTCCCCTCCCATTCTTTGAACAAGTATGATATTTTAAACCTACAAAGAAAAATCATGTAAACTTGAAAAGAGAAATAGGTTTGAAAAAAAAAAGTAATAGATATATAGGATTTGTTGGACTTGTAACATTGTTCGATGATAATTATCCTTTATTATCATTTTAATAAATTAAAAAATATTTATTTTAGGTGAAAGTCTAGATTTTACTAATTGAGATAACTAAAGTTAGAATAGAAAAATTAGTTGGACATAAAATTCAAAATATAGTTGATATAGATTCATTTTGTAATTAATAAATATAACTTGTGTCTCTTGTTTACTCTAGTTTCTACTATCCGTTTTGCCAGATCTTTGTTTCCTGTGTTTTTTTAAGAAAAGAATAAATCTTGAGTCAATTCCAAAATACTATATAACTTTTTTTTTCCTTGTGTTTATTACTTTATTAAGAAAAATCTCATGCTTTCTAAAGTCTTGTTGTTTTCAATGTTTTTAATCCTTATGAATGAGACAAGTTTGAATTGTACATTTGCAACTCTTCAAAACCTTTCGAAACTGTAAATGTGTCTTAGCAAAAAAAAATGTAAATATGTAATGGAGTTTGCTTAGCAAAGGAGAGTAGGATTTATAATATATAGTATTTCTTTTTCTTTCTTTGTTTTTTTTTTTTTTTTTTTTTTTTTTTTTTTTTTTTTTGATAAAAGGTTAGAAAAATATATAGTACTTCTTTAAAACTTGAAAAGGTTTGGACAAAATTTTGTGTATAGGTTTTGGAGTTGGGAATTGTGGTGCATTCCATAATTATTGGCATCTCTCTTGGTGCTTCTGAAAGCCCCAAAACAATCAAGCCCCTTGTAGCAGCATTGACTTTCCATCAATTTTTTGAAGGTTTGGGTCTTGGTGGATGCATCTCTCAGGTATTATTTTTATTTCTTTTATTTGACACAATATGAATGTATATCCTCATCTATGTAGTTGCAACACTGCACCTACCTACCAAGACAAAGAGAGAAAAATCAAATTTTAAAAACAAAAAGGTGAACATGAACTAAATAGAAAGGAGAAAAACTAAAACTAAAACTAAAAATATGTGATTTTATCATTTTATTTAACATTGTACATAATATCATATCATTTAAAATTAATCCAATTCATAAAATGACTCTCTCCATTCGAAATAAAAAGAAAAAGATATGGCTCTCTCATTGCACGCTTTCTTCCATAATTTTTTTTTTTTTTAATCTTGAAATAGCACAACTATTAATTAAAAAATAAAAATATAATAAGATTTACTAGGATAAATAATTTAATAAAAAGATAAAATTGCGTAGGACAACTTTAAAGTTTAAAGTGAAAAATTTTGCTTTTTGCTAGCATTAGTTTAGTTTTTTAGAGTATTTATCTAATTCTACTAGTTTTCAAAAAGAAAAAATTACTATATATGTAGATAATTTCAAATTAGGGATATTATGAGAATTTCGAAAAATTTTAGACTTCTAGGCAACCTGGATTCCCTTAGAGCATTCTTATCAAGGAATGCAAAAAATTTATCATTTACTATCTCAAATCTTAATTTTATAACATATAATATAACCCCCCACTTTACAACATTCCTTCCATCAAAACTTCTATTTTTTTTAACATTTCATTTAAATATTGTTTTTTTATTATTTTTTAATAATTTTTTTATTTTTTCCCTCTCCTCTGTCTCTCTCTTCTGTCTCTCTCTTTCTCACAGCACCGCCGGCGCCACACTACCACATCCACTCACCACCACCACCACCACCACTGGTATAACAAAACCCATCAGCCACCACACCCAACAGCCAATAACCACCTCACCCAGCAGCCAACAACCACCACAAACCCATCACCCATAAACCCACCACACAAACCCAACCACAAACCACCACAGCACAGCCATAGCCACCATCACCGGCGGCACCCACAACCTCTGCAAATCGGGATTCCCACCACCCAAAACCAAATCAAAAACTCAACAAACTAACATCAAAACCACCAATCAAACCCAATACCACCACAAATCACAAACTCATGTTAGAAATCACAGACCCAAAATTAAAAAGAGCATATTTTTGAAATTTCTCACCCAAAATCAAATCACAAAACCCACCCAAACCCAGCCACACCTGTCGAAACCCAGCCGTGCTTGCCGAACCACCGCAACCCAGCCACCCCGATCAACAGCAGAGACCCACAAACCACTAACTCGACCTCATCTTCTTCACGGTTTCGCCAAACCACTACCACCATGGTTTTCAGTTGTGGATGCCGGTGAATGAAGAAAAGAGAAAAAAAGAAGAAAAGAGAAAGAGATATGGTTGGAGAGCAGACGGAAGAAAGCCAAGAAAATGAGAAATAAAAAATATAAGAAGAAAAGTAAGCGGGTCCTACGGAATAAAAAATAATATAATTTTTGACATTGATAAACAGTGCGGTTTCATATTTAAAATCGCACTGTTCGTCAATGCCAAAAATTATAACATTTAAAACTCTTGATGGAGCAAGTTTTGGGGTCAAAAATGTAAAAAAAAAAAGTATTTTTTTACATTTAAAACCCTTAACGAAAATGCTCTTATAAGACCCATCATAACATAATAGGAGATGTGTCTCATCAACCGGTGTTAGTCGATTGACTTTTAATAATTAAAGTGTCAAGTCATTTTCAATTTAAATACTATTTATTTATTGGCGTCTCCTTAGCACACAATGCCAATTGTGATTAGCTTTTAACAGATAGTCGCGTTATTTTCAATTTAAATGATACTAATTTATTAGCTTTTTGGTCTCTCTAATATAAATGAGACCCGCTTGAGGCCTTAACACAATGACACATGTTATACACGTGTTAACACAACCTAGAGGGGATAGCCTTGTTATTTTACTTTTTATAAATAGATGTAGGGGATAGCCTTCTTCACCCATATGATAGGACACATTACAACATCTTGCAATGATGAGGGGGTATTTATTAGACTGTCTAATACATACCCTCCATTACTGTATGGGTCCAAACTATATTCGACTATATTATACTACGTACTGCTTTTTTTTTTTTTTTCAAAGCATCATATGATTCAATCACAAAAGCAAGTCTACTTCAATGAAATTCACAAAGTCAGTCATTGCCGTCAATGTTGAAATCTTCTAAAGTCCTCTTTTTTTTTCTTTTTTTTTCTTTTTTTAATTCATTGGGCACAAAATGTACTAATAGTGCCCCGTCATTTCACTTCCAAATAAAGTGAAGTGATATGATATCCAAAGTCAGTCATTGCCGTCAATGTTGATCTTTTAGTAGTTTGTGCTTGGGCCTTTGGATTATAGCATCACAACAATGGGGTCCCTTGGAAGGGACAGGATAATGAAACTTCAATTTTTTTTTAGTGAAGGATGATGAAACCTCACTGTCTAACAAAATATGGCACATGTTTTTTTTTTATGATAATAACATTTGCGACACTATTTTTCACAACTATTATATTAGATATGTTATAATTAGCTGTATGTCATTTCTACGTGAACTAATTTTTTTTTTTTTTATTCTACCACTTATAATCTGTCCCATAGAATAACTTTGAAAAATTATTCGGTAAACATTGTAAATTGGAGTCCTACAATTATTGGTACATTATAACATAGAAGTCTGCACTTCTTGCATTTAACATGTTTTGCACTAAAGTGGGATCCACACATCCGTGGACCATCTTGAGGTGAGATAACACATGGTTGTATGCAACACAAATGCTTAATAAGCATTGAGTCAATAATTAAATTATTTAGATTATGAAATTTAGTATTTACAAGATGATATTGGGATATTTAGTAGTAATACTTATATATCATTTCTCACTTTTATGAGTACTTTATCAATTTGGTTATCAAATAAGCATAACATCTTTATAAAATTGAGTTAACGGAAATCTAGACAGTTCCTTTTAAGTAATATTTCGAATTATTTAGTGCACTTCTTCTGTGAAACATGTTTTATAGTAAAATAAGATCCACACATCCGTAGACCATCCTAAAGTGAGATAACACATGGTGGCATGCAACACATATATTAATAAGCATTGGTCAATAATTAAACTTTTTGGATTTAAGTATGAAATTTAGTAAATTTATAAGATAATATCGGGATATTTAGAAATACTTTTATAATCATTTCTTACTTTTATGAGTTCTTTTTCAATTTGGTTATTAAATAGGCATAAACATCTTTAACATTTTTTAAAACTATATCTTACAAATGCTAACTTTTTTATAACAATATTTTTCTACAAAAGTTCTATAATTTAAACTTTTCTTCTTACTACAATCTTATATACTTAAAAAATGTGCTTTAAACTTAAACTTTTCAAAACAAGCTCTACTAAAATTTTGTCAAACGGATTTTTTTTTTTTTTTTTTTTTTAAATTTGCTTTTTCCCCTTAGTAAAGAGCTTTTGAAGCCTTAAAACACTTAGCAGTCCCTAACACAATCAACTCAATGCAAAACACACCCTTAATTGTAAGTAGAATCCACAAATTCGTGGACCATCCTGTTGTAGAAAATTTATTGTGTATTTGATATACATTATACATAATCTCTTTCATGATATATTTCTTATAATTATCGACTATATATATTTCTTATAATTATCGACTATATAGGATTCACATATGTCAAAATTATGCGACGGGTAATGCGCATTTGGTGGCTATGAAAAAATATAAAGTAATATTTAGAAGGGATAGAAGAATTGACTAAGGGAATAGATAGAGCATCGAACTATCATTATCAATGGATGGGCACACTAATTCTTATCTGGTCGGTGCTTGATTTCAATATTTTGTGCAGGCAAAATTCAAGTCTCGAGCCATTGCAATTATGATACTTTTTTTCTCTCTCACAACTCCATTTGGAATTGCAATTGGCATGGGAATATCAAATATCTACAAGGAGAATAGCCCAACAGCATTGATTGTGGAAGGCCTGTTCAACTCTGCCTCAGCTGGGATCTTAATCTACATGGCTTTGGTCGACCTTCTTGCAGCTGATTTCATGAACCCTCGAATGCAAAGCAATTTGAGGCTCCAGCTTGGGGCTCATCTTTCACTTTTGCTGGGTTCAGGTTGTATGTCACTCCTAGCCAGATGGGCCTAAAGGCTTCACTACAACCAGTGCTAGGAGCCCAGGATGGTACTTGTAATTTATCAGTCGGATATGATTATTAGGTGAAAAAATGGTGGGGTGAGTTTGTGTTAGATAAATGGCTTTTTAATGTTCTTCCTAAGTTAAAGAAGTATACTTCTTCTTTTTTGTGAGAGCCCCTTTTTAGCTTAGCGGCATAAATGGAAAATAGCAAGAATTTACAAAAATGGTGGTATGAGTTTTTGTAGAATCCTTTTATTTTTTATGTAATCAAGTAGGAATTTTGACTATCCCTAATTCACGTGTGTTTTAATCATATGAAATATTTACTAGTTATATGATTTGATAAGTCATGTGGTTAAAACACATGTGATAGTCATTTGAAAATGCTATATATTGATTGGAGGAGATTTCTCTAATGGTGTGTTCATTTTGCTCTAATTTAAAACTTGAATTGTTAATTTTTGAGAATTTGTAAAAATATAATTGTTTGTTTGACAAAATTCTCAAGAATTACAATTCCCGTGAACATATCAATACCTATGAACACAAGAATTATAATTCCCGCAGAAATTGTAGAATTACTATTGTGATACTTAAATCCAACTTTTCCCACTTTTTCTTTCTTAAAATTAATTGCATAGAGTCAATTCTAAAACAAATATTTATAATTTCACCCAAATGAAAAAAGGTTTATAAATGTTCAAGGTTGTTTTTTGACTTTTTTCATTTGAAAAAAAAAATCTAGAGAGCGGGAGAGAGAGTGAGAATTAGGAGAGATAGATGGATGTCAATCATCTGCATTCATATATTCAGTTGTGATAGTTTGTTCTTTTCTTCTAATGTTACTCTCTCTCTCTCTCTCTCTCTCTCTCTCTCTCTCTCTCTCGCTCCTCGACACCTCTCGATACCTAGCTTATCTATCGAGCTCTTCAGCTGCTTTTTATTGCAATCTCGACACCTCTCGATAGCTAGGTCGATTGATCGAGAAAGTTTTTGTCCCCTCAATAGCTTCTCGATAGCTCATCGATCCATTGAGCTTTTATTGACTGTGGACACCTCTGGACTATATATATATATATGTCACCTGTATTCATATATTTAGTTGTGATTATTTGTTCTTTTCTTATAGTGTCACTTTCTTAATGGTACCACTCAAATTTAACTCAATTGGGATTTAGATTGGAGATTGAGTTCTTAATTGCCGTGTTTTATTTCAATTATCGACATGAGTGAAGGTGGTATTTTTCATCACGGGGATTCACCCTTATGTGAGTGGGGGTTTAATTATCCCCATGAATAATATTCAAATTATTAAGAGTTTGAATTTGGTAGGGACGGGGTGTAAAACTCTTATTTTACACATTCAATAATAGATTATCACATCAGCCTTTTACTCAATGAGAAATACACCCTATCACACCTAATAACATCTCAATTAACTCTCACTTTCATCAACATTTTTGATTTCAGAACAAACTTAAACCCAAATCTCATTTTTTCCTATCCAAATAATAATAATAATAATCTGAAATCTCATCGTTTCCAGCGTCGTTGCTCAAGTTTTAATTTTTCAAATCTGAAATCTCATCCTTTTTGCAAGTTTGCTCAAGTTTTAATTTTCTTGATTTCTTCTTTTTCCCAAAATCGTTCTCAATTGTTTCTCAATCGTTCCCATTGTTCATTAGAAACTTTTAGGCTCACAATAAAATTATCAAAGAAAAAAGAAAAGTAATTAACGTGATATAGGAGACACTTAATGGATATGAAAAGAGAAGAAAAGTAATTCACTTGCTCTAACAATTAATGGATAAAACTCAATAACACGAGAAACACAAATGGAAACACAATAAACCATATAGGAGGCACTTTTATTCAACGAGACTTCAATGTAAAGGTTTCAATAGCGACTCAACCTTGACAGTGGAATATGTGACTTCAATGTACATATCTATATCAATAAACACAATAAACCCATTCAATAAAAGACAGGATTCTATGTCAACTATGGAACAACAAACAAAATTGTGTGCAAACCCACTGTCAAAATTTGAATACTGTCAAGAGAGACCTTAAAATATAGCAAAATAGACCTTCAAGTGTTGTATTCCACTGTCAAAGTTTGAATAGCGACTCCGGCGAATTAATGTGGCGGAGAACGGAGGTTCGGCGAGGTATGCAATGGTAAACAAAGGTCCGGCAAGGTTTGTGGAGGGAGACAAAGGAGCTGAGAAGGGAGATGAGATTTTAGGGACTCTTTTTCATATCTAGTATGATAACATGAGATAGGGTTTTTTTTTTTTTTTTTTTTTTTTTTTAAGATGTTATTAGGTGTGTTAAAATGTATTGATTTTACAATGAGTTTTAAGTAAAAAGCTGATGTGGCATGTTCTTATTGGCTAGTGTAAACCAAAGGGTTTACACCCCGTCTTTATTGAATTTATTTTCAATTATTAATTATTTTTACTTACAAAAATAATATGTATAAGATTATTTTAAACAACTGAAAATTATATTTTAAATATTCTATTTCTATAATTTGGTATAGATTCAAATTTTTTAAGGGTTGATACTCTCCATTTCTTTCAGCGTAAAAATGCATTTTTGGATATTTGGTAAGATGGAAAATGCAAGTCAAAAGAAAACTTTTTTTGGGTGAAGCTTGTGTCCAGTGCCATTTTGCACTAAACATAATTTGGACGCATGTCCAGTTTTGGACATGTGTTCAAATCGTAACGTGTCCAATGCAATAAAGCATTAAGCACAAGCTATATCCAACTTTTTTTTATATATATAGTTAAAAGATTCAAGCCCAAGTGATTCTCAAAAAAAAAAAAAAAAAAAAAAGATTCAAGCCCAAGTAAAAAACTTTTTTTTTTTTTTTGGAACATCACATACTCAATAAACCACTACGTATAAACTCTACGTCAAGAAAACAAGTCAATTTTCCACGAAATATTTTCTACAATATTTTTCATTGAAACAAATAGAGTTTTCTAGCACGAAAATTCTCAAAAATTTAAAGATAATTTTTTGGGGCTAAAATTCAATCTAATTTCTCCACAAATTGTCAATTCTTTTTTCTTTTCTTTTTTTGATAACAGAAAAACTTTATTGAAAACCAAAACGGCGTCGTTTAATCCCTCCACAAACCACAATTGTCAAATTAATCCCTCATATTTTTTACTACCGATAGGCACCAGAAAAACGGCGTCGTTTAAGCATTGGATTTTAGTCTTGAAAAAATCTCTGATTTGCTCTTCTTCCTCTAACACGATCAGATTCCCCAGCCTCCCTCCTTCGCCGGCGTGTGCTTCCTCCGTCGCGGCGTCCCGGCAGCTCTAACCAACTTTGCTGGAATCGCATCGGCACCAAAATCGAACTCGGAAACCTTCAAGTTCGTTTCTTTTCCACCTCATAGTGTGTCTCCGATTTCATTTTGCTGGCTCCAATTAGTATTTTAGATGTGCACAACGTGTTCGATGAATTGCGTGTACATGTTTATATCTTGAATGAGTGAGAAATTGTTAATTAAACTAATTAAGATTTGAAAAATGATTAACAAGATCTTAATTATTTGATTCTTTGAGAAATAGAAGTAAACACAATTAGTAGTTTAGAATTGCACACAACCTGTTTGATGAATTGTCTGTGTGAGTTTATTTGTTGAAAAGAGTGGGAAATGTTATTAAACTAAGGGAGGCGCAAAATTTAATTCTGTTTTTCTCTCTCTCTGAGTTGTATGTGGTGATTTATAGATATGGGTTGTGACATTATTGCTTGTTATTTCTTTCTAGCTTGTAGGTAAACAATGGCAGGAGTTATAAAGAAATTTTTCGTTGCATCGATGTTTATGTGGATGGCTCCTGTTGCAATTTTGTATGCTTTTAACCATAATCTGCTTCCTGGTAAGTTTGTTGTGTGTTAAACATTTAGTTCTTGAGTGCAGCTAATTTTTGAAAATGTAATTTTTTGTTATCTGTTTTGAACCCCCAACATTACCCTCTAGTCCTCTCCACCATTTTGTTTTGGATAACGTAGGGAACCTATCTAAAGTAGAGCTCTTTGGACTCAAATCCAGCCAGTAAAACCTATGAGCAGTTAACCTCACCTGCCAAAACCAGTTGCCAGGTAATCTAGGGGCATTCACCTCTGACAGGCAACTGACCCCACTCGCCTCTCCGCTCCTTTCCTGTGGAGGAGGAGGTGTAGTTTGTGCTAAATCTCATTGGAAATGTTTTTGTTATCTGCTATCTGTTATATGGTAGAATGACTAAAGTTTTGTAGTGCATCTTATATGAGGTCTTGTTCTTGAGTCAGGATTTTCACTGGTCGACTTCTTTTTATTTAAGTTGTTGTTTTCCCCCCTCCCCACCCCCCTACTTGAATTAATAGTAAACCAATAAACCTTTTATTGACAAGTTTCCTGCGTTTTGTAAAAAGGTAAAAATTTTCTCTTCCTATCTTTTGGGAGGTTTGGAGAAAAAAGATATAATTAAATTTTATTTTATGTCCTCGAAGATACATTGCTTAGGAAGCTTAAGAATCCCTGTAAATGAAACCTAATCAAATTGATTTTACGAATATCTTGAATATGTCTTGGGAATGTGAGCAATTTATTAACTTCAAAATAGTTTGGGGGAAAAAGAGCTTTAGTTAAGTATTCACCATTTCAGAAACATAAAGTACAGGATTTAAAAGCAGTGGTTAGTGGAAACTATATTTTGGGGCTGACTTAGTTGAAGTAGTTACATTAGGGACTGAAAGATAAGTACAAATTTTCATGCCTGATTTTTTTTTTTATTCAATTCAAGCTATGTTTCTCTGTGCTGAAACTAGAGATTGAAGGAAAGAAACCTCCTGGCAGTTGAAGTTGAAGCCATTTTGGAACATCTTACTCTAAAACCATTTAATTTCATTGGTTGGTTTAGGTTTATGTGATTTTTCCCTGAAATTCTATTGATAAACTTACTGTTTCTGTATGAGCTTCTAGCAACAAAGTCATCACTTCTTGTTTCTTAAGAAGGTTGGATTATATAATTTCATTGAGTGCTGTGGGAATAATACGGTTTAAAAATGTCTTGGATAGAAGATAGAAAAGGGATAATAATTAATATTTTCCAAAATGCAAAAAAATCAATGCACCTTTTCCATTGTTCTTTTAATCAATTGGAGAGAGAGAGAGAGAACACCTATTTACCCTAAAGTTGCCAGTATATCCTGTTTTTAGAGTAATGTAGAAGGTTTCTACTTTCTCGTTTTTTACCAACTAAATACATGCTTTAATAGTTTCGGAGAGAAAGTCAAAAGTTTAGTTGTCCATATTGTGGGCAACTGTATCTGAACTTCATTTCTTGGAGCTCTTATGAATTAAATAACATTTTGTGCTGTATCTGCCCGTCTATGCATAAATTAGTGAAAATAGATTCTTTCAATCTTCACAATTCAACTTTCATAATCAGATCCAACATATAGTGGTGACAAATGTCCTAATGTGTTTCACAGCATTCCACTAATTCCTTAGCGGGCAATAAAATGAATGTGCAGCCATGCGACTTTATTGTTCCATGTTATGGTTCATGTATAGCACATGTTTGTGGTAAATCATTAATACCAGATGTAGGCAAGAAGTGCATCAGGATTAAGAAAACTTTCCTTATGAAATTGTAAAAGCAGTTAAGCCAATGAGTTTCTCTCTCTCTCACTCTCATCAAAGTCAGATTATGAAGCACACACACCCACAGTAAGTGGATAAAGTCTATCAAGTAGGAAGTAGTTGATCTCAAAACCAAGGATTGCAAGATTATTATGTTATTGTTAAAAAAAAAAGTATCAATGGGATGGACATCTTGTAAAAGCAACATCTAGGAGATACTTTTTAGTAACATCTTGTTCAGACCCTTGATTTGGCTTTGATTTTCCCTGCAATTACACCAATAGAAAAAATGCTAAAGACAGTGATTGAAGCAAGCCTTTTATTTAAACCATCTTTTAAAGTCCGTGCAGAGCCTCCTTCAGGAAAGTTGCAACTCTGTTCTTGTGATCAATCGCTAAGAATATTGCAAAGCTGGACTATTGTGTGGCAAATGCTAGCTGTTTTTCCAAACAGAACTTAAATGTTTGTTTGGATGAAGTTTCTTCTCCTTTGTTTTCTGGGAGGAAAATGTCATTTTTCTTATTAATTTTCTGTATGCTCTGCTTATCAGATTCTATGCTAAGATTTGGGAGGGAGCTATTCAATTTCTTTAACCTTTACAATTGGATGACCTCAATTAGTATTTACTCATCTTGAACAGGTTCAGCCAATTTGTCTCCCTATTCTATGACACTGGTGAGTGGCTTCCTAGCTGTCATATCCGTTAATGTGGTTATTGCCTTTTATATTTATATGGCGATGAAGGAACCTTCAGATAAACATGAGCCAGATCCTGCATTTCTTGCTGAAGCCAAAGCTAGTGTCAATCAGTCTACAAGTCAAGCCGAAGCTAGTGTCAATCAGTCTACAAGTCAAGCTGAGGATTCTTCCCATTCCTTAAAGAAAAAAGAGTAGATTAAATTTAAGCCTTTCTCATGTATCAAAAAGAAGTAAAATGTGGAGAAAACTTGCTGGTTAGATAGTAGTGAAGATCCAAGAGATAAAATTGTCCTAATGTCTGGTGTTTGATTATTTTTCCTCTTTTATTACACTCAAGTTTTGATGTGAATGTTATGAGTTTCCTGTGGATTATTGTACTCTCTCTCTCTCTCTCTCTGTTATTTTACTCGATGTTTATGAGTCTATTCCTGTTTATAAAGGGATGAAATGAAAAGACGGGGAATTTTTTTTTTCCCCATGTATGTTGGGAGTTAATAAAAGAGGTAACATTTTTTTTGGTAGAGAAGGAAATGTACTTCTGCCAAAATGGCATCATACTTCATTTGTCTTCTAATAAAAGAAAGATGATGAAAAACGTTTCCTTATTGTCCACTTTTGGAATGAATCATTGTGAATGTATACAAATAAGTGGAATATGATGGAGTTCATAAAAAAAAAAAAAAAAAAAAAAAAAAAAGTGGAATATAATGGAATGAGACTTCTGTTTAAGTCAATATATTTCTTTCTACAAAACTCCCCAAACAAGAGAATAGATAAAATGTCCTTTAAAATCCATTCTATTTCATTCCCTTTCCTCTTCTTACAGCCACCCTCCTCACCTCAAAATACCTGGGTTGTTTCGCAATGTTTCAATTCATGAAAGGCAGTCTACAGAATATTCCTGGGCCTTTCATGTCTTATTGCTAAGATAAAAATCTTAAATAACAGAAGAAAATAAAGTACTAGGTAGTAGGTACAGCTATCCTCCCTAAATATACATGAGTTTGGTTAATGTATGCCCTTAGGGCACTCATTAATCATCAATTTTTGGAAACATTTTATAAAGAATTGAAAATTTTGTCAAAAAAGTTGATAACTTTTTCACTTTTCAATAAAAAGTTTGTTAAAATAATTTACTAATATATACTCTAAGAGCACACATTAATAAAACTCAATATTCATACATAACTTCACCAAAAAAGCCTTGGGAAGAACAGCACTAACAAAGGAATATCATGAGGTCTGTCTATTTTCAATCACTAATAATACCAAAGGAGCATCACTAATTGGAATAGGACTTTTTTGTATCATTTTTTTAAATTATTATTATTAAAACTATTCCCACTAGGTTTTCTTTCTTTCTTTTTTTTTCTTTTTTTTTTTTTTTTTTGAGAAGAACTATTCCCACTAGTTAAAAATGTGTTTTTAAAGAAAAATATTAAGGAGGTATTTTACTATATTACTTCAATAAAATTCTATCGCATTTACTTCAAAACCAAAAACTATATTTTAATAAGCTTGCAATAAAAAGCTAAATTCAAATGCTCTTCCCTTCAACTCTAAGGGGTTGGCTTTAGTAATATCTAAGGTCTTATAAATCCATGAAGTCCTAGATTCAAAGCTTTTAGCCAACATATTGGGGCCACCTCTAAGGATTTTTTCCCTATAATACCCTAGTGTGTGGAATTGGAAAATTGCACACACCCAAGAAAAAACAAGGAATTGTAAAATCTCATCTTTATATTGATTTTAAAGTGTTAGAAATATAAATTTTTTTTCATAATTTATTAGAGTAACAAATTGGAATAACAAGCCCAACCCATGGAACTAGACCATGGGCCTTATGTGAATATAAAAGACCTATGGTTCTATGGAAGCAAGCTTATGAAAGAGATTGAGGTACCATGAACAAGGGGCAAAAGTCTAACAGTAAAAGGAAAGGAACAAGGAACCTTGAATAAGGTACAAATGACCCAATAAAAATGGTTGCAAGGGAAGGGGTTCTCGAACGAGTCCAGTATGGCAAGTTGGAGGGTCCATTGGGATGAACGGTCATGGAGGACTCAGTTCCCTAGTGGAAGAACTTGAAAGGGACAAATGGTCCCACCATAGCAAAATTAAACCTGAAAATAGGGTGTTTGGTAAAATAGTTTGAGATGAGATTTTTGTAGTTTTTTGAAATATGTATATGTGAAAAAGTATGTGAAAAAGTGTGTAATGTTGTTTAAAATGTGAAAATGTGAGTTTGAAATGGTTAACCAAACGGGCCTTAGAATCCCAAGAAGAAAAGAATAGCATGCGAGAACCAGCCAACCAATGAAGAAGAAAGGCAAGGAACTTCGGCTAGAAGAAAACCATGAAATAGTAAAACACCCCAGTGACTTTCATGCGTTATTCAATCAAATGAGTATCTATAGCATTTGTAGGTAAGAAAACTAAATATTGTGAAGTCACTTTCACAGCCTAGTAGATTCGTAACGTTGCCTTCACAACGTGGGAGTAACTCCTACACCTTGGTGACCTCGAAAATCGCATGGAAGAATTTTCCATTAGAGAAAGGTACCAAAGATAATGAAACAAGAATGAAATGAGGAAAAAAAAACCTTCGGAGGCAAGCCTTCCAAGGATGAACAGTAGAACCAATAAATAAAGAATGTAGTATCCATTCTCCAGCCGCGGGTATAAAAGGAAGGCACCAGACAAGGCAAAAGGAGGAGGAGGAGAAATACTTAACTTAGACTTGCACAATATCAAGAAAAAGAAGCAAGTAACACCAAACTAGGTTGAGGTCCTTGGGAAGAAAATGTTGTAGGAATATAAATCTCAACTTATAGAAATATCTAAGGGCTCCACATTGACCTGAGGTCCTAGATCTCACAAGTCTTGTAAAGTCTTAAAGACCTACTTAAGTCTATGAAGTTTGGGATTTAGAGGCTTTGTCGCTTTTTCTCTTGGAAAAATTATGCTTGAGTTCCATTGCTAACTAATATAATTTATAAAGGCTCTCTAAGAAAGAGAAGCGTTGTAGAAAGGAAAATCCATGCTTATAGAATGTATATTTGGGAAAACTACATTGATTTAGGATTCCAAGTCTCACAAGTCTTATGGACCCTAAACATGTTGGCAAAACATGATTTGTATCATACAAATCATACGCAGCGGAAAATTAACAGATCTACTTCATTCGCAATTGATAACATGTGCTATGTAAATTTCAGAATTTAAGAATAAGAGAGTGTACTTTGGTGCGGTGAAATTCAAAACCAAATATTAAAAGTACTTGGGAACACTTTTAATCTTCACTCCAATTTCACTTATGTCCAAGAAGTATGGTCTCTCAATTAGTTTATATGTATGTGTTTAAGGGAGAATAAGAGAGTGACTTACACTCACATACCCATCATTTCATTCAATTTCAAAATTCTGTATGGTTCTTTCCTTATATATAACTGATTATCTAATTGGGCTATTATTTTGGACCATTCCAATTGGGCTTTAGTATGTGGCTTGGAGTAGGACCAGAATGGACAAATAAGACACTAGCTCCAATGGGTTTTTGGTCTTTCTGTAAACTCTTGACAAGCCCAAAATTACCATTAATTATATTTAATACCACTATATAAATATAATTGCACTTTAAGCCTTATTAATAAATTATATCCCAAGACTTTATTATACATTCAACCCCTTCATTAAAATATTCGTAATAATACAAAATCATGAATATTGCTTGCCACTTTGAAAATTACTACATCTTAATCCTTGAGTACTTGGTTTAATCCTTTAAGTTATTCATCATATATTTATGAAATTCAATTTCATAAATAGATACTTTAGTAACTTCTTAATAAAGTGGTTAGGCCTAATATTCTAAATAACCAAACTAATTAAACTTATCTCAAGGGAATACTTTATATCTCCGTTAAAAGATTATGAATTCCATCTTGAGAATATATGTTCCTTCAACACTAAATGTGGCTGCCCAACATACTGAGATTTTTATCATGATTTTAGATCTCACTCCTAATATATCAAAGTAACCTACACTTCATGATCAGGTTCATTATTCTCTCAGGATTAAAAGTTGATGTAAATAGAAGTCGTGAGATTTATTATTCATTTAACAGTCGTTAATAGAATAATAAATCTCACAGCGGTCTAGTTTAATATGTCTTAACACTTAAAACATATCAACATATCAACTAAAAGTCTCCACTTCCATGATCAAGATAAATCATCTTAGTTGATATATTATAATTTTCGCAGATGAAATGCTCAATTTCATCAACAACTACGAACTAAAATTCTGAGTTTACAAAGAACTTGTAATTTATATTTTCTGTGACTAAATCATATAAATCACATATTATGCATTTCATGGACTATATGATAATGTCCAAATATTCATGTCACCATTATTTTAGATAATAATAAAACAACTTTATTACAGAGAACATAATGTCATACATGACATCATACAATAGAATTTAAAGGGCACATATCCTAACAAAACAGTCTATTGAATTATGTGGAACTTGGGGTTTAAAGGTCTTGTGGCTCTTTACCTTGGGAATCAATATTATGGTTTCATGATTTAAAGGTCTTATGGCTCTAGGAACTAGCATTTTGGGTTCCATAGATAAATAATAAAATTCATTGAAGTACTCATTTTTTCTCTAACTTTCTTAATTCTTTTTATATGCATATATGTATTGTTGTGTATTGATTTTACCTGTGCACAAATTGGTCCAATAGAATGACCTCACATGGTCGTGGTAGACCTAAGCTAGAGTCCCTAAACTCCAATGATCTATATTTCTACCCAATGAACCCAAGTTCTAGTAGATTCATAATTGGATATGGGTTTCGATGAACCATGAATGATTTTGTGGCGAAGTAATAATTAATGCATTGTTTAATATTATTGTTTTATACATTGCTAGTTATTTGGATTGCTGTTTTTGCACAAGTTGGTTCCGTGGAACAAATCTATTTTATGCAGTGTAACCAAACCCAACTCCACCCATAACTCTATTGGGCCTTGAAAAGCCCAAGTTTTACAAGTAGAATATGGACCTAACAAATGACAAAAAAAGGACTTTCAATCCACATCATATATATTTTCATATAAAAACATAATCATAATAAAATATTTATTAATAACTATTATAATTATTAAATTTTATATTTAGAGAAAATAAAAATTGAAAAAAAATGTTAAACTTTTCTATGCATTGTATTGATTTCCTACCTATTATTATATAAATAATTGGGTGAAAAAAGAATCCTACCAAGGAAGAAAAATTGTGTCACATCATTTAAGAACTCAGCGGCGAATGTGGCAGCATCCTATATGAGGCGTGCACTTTTATACAATCTGGGACCCAATAAAATCCGGCTCCTCTTCGTAGTCAGTCAAATTGCTCTCAACCTGAACCCCAACCCCTTTACACAGTAAAAAGTAAATTTAAAAAAAAAAAAAAAAAAACAGTATATATAAAGAGAAAAAACACATTCACCTCCCAACCCCCAAAAAGTTTATACCATACCAGAACGCGAGAGCAAAAGAGAGGGGGATTCAGAATCAGATACAACAACAACACATCAGAGAGAGAGAGAGAGAGAGAGAGAAAAACCCTAGCAAAGCAAAGTGTGATCTCGGAAGGAAGAGAATGGGAAAGAAGAAGAAGAGAGCGTCGTCGAAGGTGTGGTGTTACTATTGCGACAGAGAGTTCGAGGACGAGAAGATTCTAGTTCAGCATCAGAAAGCCAAGCACTTCAAGTGCCACGTCTGTCACAAGAAGCTCTCCACCGCCGGCGGTATGGCCATCCACGTCCTCCAGGTCCACAAAGAGTCCGTCACCAAGTATGTTACTTTATCAACCCCCTCTCTCTCTCTCTCTCTCTAAACCCTAATTACTTCGCTTTCTCGTTATATAAATATAATTGTATTTTTCCTTTTAAATTATATATTAAAAAAAATTGAGTCTTTAATAATTTTGGATCTTCATTAGAATCGGTGTCAATATGTTGTTGTTGTTTTTTTTTTAAATATAATTTTTTATTGTATAAATTTGATAGTTATGCAATGGGGAAGATGTGAGTTGAGCTACAAGCTCTTGGCAATATGTATTGATAAGAATATAAAAGAGGTCGGGTCTTGCTGCGATGGCAAGTTCCTTTTACTTAAAATATGGGTACGCTTTTGTAAAGCACGGGTACGACACCCCAAATGAAGTGTATGTGCTTCCTTGCTTAAAAGTGTACACTGCAAAAGTGAGAGTTTTGTGCATTGGGTATAACATTTATTGTAGTAAAAAAGGTTACGTCAAGGTACGATGATGATGATGAGTACTCCATAAACTAAAAGAATTACATAAAAAAAAAAAGTGATTTTGTGAAGTATAGATTTAGTAGTGTAACTGCTTGTGAGACACCATGACCAATCAAACAGAGTTTGAATTAGCAAGTCTTCAAGGCTTCAAGTTGGTTCTTTGAGATTTCCGAATCAATGAGTAATATGATTTATTAATGCAAGTATAAGTAGGTATGTAGTTATGTGTGTGTTATGTTTTGAAACTATTTATGTTGGTATTTGTTAATTATGTCTGATTTTGGTGGATTCTCTTTTTTACAAATAATGTTGTTCTGCAGGGTTCCCAATGCAAAACCAGGTAGAGAGACTACGGATATTGAAATATATGGAATGCAAGGAATCCCACCTGATGTCTTGGCTGCTCACTACGGTGAAGACGGTGAGGACGCTTTATAATTAGGAGAATTTTATGGTCTTGTTTGTTTCTTTTTGTATTTTTGGTCATTGTGCTATGCTACATGTCTTTGTTGTGTTGTTGTTGCTTTGATTGAGACGCCTATATTTCCCTCTTATGTTGTATTATCAACTCCTAAATTTGGGACTTAGGGAAGGAATGGCTGGTCAAGCCTATGATTGGTTAAGCTTTTTCTATAAATTACTTGGGTTTTCAAAGTCGATTAAGGGATTCAAAGTCAAGGGCAGGTGTTTGGTATGTAATAGGTATTGCTCGAAATTGGAATGGATCGCCTTTAGTACAAAAATCATATCAGATTAGAACTAGTAACTAATCTCAGCATTGAAGTATCAAAAGAACTCACATAAGCCTGCATAATGAACACACAAGCTTTCCCTTGTGAGCTGATTGCGTTTAGCCCAATTCCACAACAGGATTCTTGATATGTGCGATGCATTGGCTTGAGATTAGACTTTTGAGTTACTTAAAATAATCTCATACCTTGAAGGAGCCAACAAGCTCCAGCTCAACTGGCACAGTGGCACCTCCTCCCTTGCAAGTGCTAGGTGGAGGGTGAGGCTGTGGGTTCAAGACTGATGAAGACAAGGAAGAGCTCAAAGAAAAAGAAGATTAAATATACAAAGATTCAAGAATTGTGGTCTAATTTTGATGTCGGACCTTCTTAGCACCTTTGATAGGTCATTTTAGTTATTAGTATTAAGTCTTTTAGGTTGAGAAGCTGCTGGATCAGTTTTAATTAAGTTCTATTAAAATAAGGGCAAGTTGGTAATTTTCAGAAATATGGAATGGGCTGTCCTTGGCCGTACCAAAGGCCCATGAGTCTTATTTTATGTTTACGTATTATTAAGTCTTTTATGTAATTATTATTAGTATTCCTATTCAGTCTAAGAATAGGTTTTTTATAGTCCAATTCCTACTAGGAAAAGGATCTCTATAGTCCTTTGGTACGGCCAAGGACAGCCCATTCCAGATTTCTGGAAATTACCAAATTGCCCTTATTCTAATAGAACTTAATTAAAACTGATCCAGCAGCTTCTCAACCTAAAAGACTTAATACTAATAACTAAAATAACCTATCAGAGGTGCTAAGAAGGTCCGACATCAAAATTAGACCACAATTCTTGAATCTTTGTATATTTAATCTTCTTTTTCCTTGAGCTCTTCCTTGTCTTCATCAAAGACCCACTCGGTGCATGTGTTACTATCAAAAAAACAATTTTCATAACTTGAAGGAGCCCATCTAAATAGTTGGGATTGCATTTGCTGGTTCTGGATGTGATTTTGGTTATTCCTGTTAGGATTTTCCCTTTGCAGTTCCTTCATCTAATAACATCACCAACATCTAGTTGAAAGCATTTGGTCCTGTTTTTTAATTTTAATTAATTCATATATATCTATCTGTTTATATGCATGTATATTGCAGTAGTTTAAAAAAAAAAGTATATTTTGACAGCTTTATTGATTAGATCATTTTGCTATCTATCCTTTGCTGATAGATAGTATAGTTTTTATGCTATCTATGTGAACACCAGCACTCAAATCTCCAATTTGTGTGTTGGATTGTTATTATGATATCTATGTGGTGGGGAACGAGTTCTATAATATACTCGAACTATGGCCAATAGAAAATTTCTGGAAAGGAAATAATTTTTTGTCCACACAACAAAATTTCTGGCTCTGCCCAGAAATGGTTTATTTTTAAATATGGTATTGAATTATTCAAGATTGAATGTATTAATGACATTTTATTGAACTTATTAAAGAACATTAATGACATGTTATACATATTAAAAAAAAAATTAATGACATGTTGAATTATACTATCGATATATTAATCAGCAGTTGAACTTTTTCTTTTTGTTTTTACATTAATATTATTTTTCTGATTACCTATCAAAAAAATTAATCAGCAGTTGGTTTTTTCATGTTTTCCTTGACTTTTGTTGTTTCTTTTTCCATTTACGTGAAATTGCCACACTTCAGAATCATTTCTTGGTTCTTTGTAGCATTTCGAATAAATTTTTCTTTTGCAAAGGTTTTGTGCAACTCTCTAGTTAGGACCTCTTGTACAGATGTTTGTGCTGTCCACTCAATTTCTCCACAGTGCTTGTTTTTCCATCAGTTCTTTTTTCTCCTCCTCTTCCTCTCTCTACTTCAGCCTTATTCTCTATTTCTGAAATACTTCTTATTTGGGGGAGACTAAATTATGTTGAAAACTGGTGTGTTCCTAGGTTGGGCTAGTAAATGATTTAGGTAGAATTCAAAATTTTTTTTTTTTTTCCAGATTGGATGGTGGATCTGATTACCAGCTTAGGAACTAATCCCCATATATATAGGGGAAGGGGCATCCTATATTTTGTTGTGCCATGTCACATATAATGTCATATTGGAATAACCCATTATCCCTTTCATATTGGAATAATGTCATATAGGAAGCATGTCTCGGTTGGTCACTCAATTTAAAATGGAGGTTAAATTTTGAAAGGGATAATGGTACTCCCAACTGTCTATTGATGAATCAATTCATGTGGGAGGGCTGAAATTTTAAAGTGGTGGTAGGGAATCACCTGCTAACTATTTGTGTGATACACAAGATTGGTGGGAGTCTCATCTCCTTCCATTCCCTTCTATTTAGGTCCAAAACCACTGATCACAAAAGAATCAGTTTACTTGTTCCCAAGAAAATGAGCTTTAGCTCAAATGGTATCTCCTTCCCTTGGAATAGTAAGGCAGTGATTGAGGTTGTGGGTTCAAGATCCATGGGTGCGTGTGTAATCAAAGGAAAATCATATTTTTGGCTTTCCTTGTTTATAGGTGTCTTTGGACTAGCAGAACCATTTTATTTTTTCAAATCCAAAGAATTTTTCTTAATTTATATGTGGGTCATCAATTCAGCATTAAATTAAAAAGAGGGGTTGAAATACTTGTAATTTTTTTTTCCAATAAATAAATTGAAAAATAAAAAATAAAGGGTTCAAATCATTCTATCGACATGAGTGTTATATATTGAAAAAACTTTCTAACTATTCATTTGGTATGGTGGTTCAACACTTGTCAACCATTGACTATTAGTGTATCATAACATGTGTGGCTCTCTTCTGTGCCTTACAGTTAACTTGTTTTTTATTTTTATTTTTAAGTTTACTAATGTGTGATGTCATGTATATCTTCCCATTTAGTCCAATTACAATCTGTAGAAAAATTTGGAACAATGAGGTTATTTTCACATAGTAATGGAGAGTTTGTATATGTTGCATTGGGGAAGTTAAAAGCATTAACATACTATGATTACCTTCTGACATCTGTACTATTTTGCAGAAGAAGAAGGTGCATCGAAAGTGGCTAAAGTGGATATCCCAACTACCTCGCTAGTTGGTGGTGTTGTACCAGGATCATTGGGAATTGCATATCCTCCTCAACCTACTCTGGGTGTAATGCAGCCAATGTATGTTTTCTATTAGATTTTTCTCGTAAGACTTTCCTGCTTCACATTTATGCAGCATTAGTTCTTGGTGAAAGTAGATCTGCATTCTCAAGATATATTCCTTTCATTTTGATTTGTACTGAGCACAAATAAATAAATAAAATTAAGTGTTCTGTACTGTAAGATATTTGATTATCACATCCATAGTTATCTCACATTTGGAACTTATTTTGGGTGTTTGGTTACAGTTACAATCCTGCACTACCAGTGCCTCCTGCTGCTTGGCCTGTTCCACCTCGTCCCGGGCCTTGGTATCCACAGCATCCAGCAGTTTCTGTTCCTCCTCCTCCTCCATTGGGTTATGCACAACAACCATTGTTTCCTGTCCAGAATGCGAGACCTCCTTTGCCATCAACCACATCACCTGCACTACAGCCTTCACAGATAACTCCTCCCGGACTGCCCGTATCCAACCCATCTGTCCCTGTATCGCAACCATTGTTCCCGGTTGTTGGGAACAACAATATACCTCAAATTTCACCATTTTCTGCTCCTATGCTTTCAACAAGTATGCCGTCAAGCTCTGCAGCAGAAGTTAAAGGCTCCATTGACGTGCATTCAAGTGCTAACGCTTCTGTGACAAATAATTACCAAGCCTCAAACATACCAGGTTGGATATTTTTTAAATTGAGCCCTGCAAATAATCTTTTCAGTTTTGGTTTTCTATCAATACTGTGGTTGATTTTAGAAGTAGATCTCGAACTTTCAATGTTATAAAAATTTCCAAAAACTGAGAATTGATAAGTTGTGATTAAATGATGATGTAAAATAATCACTTGTCATTAATATACTGATAAAATTAAAAAAATTAATCACTAGTCATGAAATTATGTCAGATTTTTTATTCTGGGTTTTTAGTAGTATTGATATTGCTAGATGTTGATGTTCTCTATAAAAATAATGGTGCAAATGTAATTATGTTCGATACTTTGATCAAATGTGCCAACATGAATCTCATTTAAATAGTTTTCTGTAAGGTCTCCACACTCCCTTTAAAAACTATTCAGCTATGAGATTATGGGTTTTCATTCTTACAATTACTATTGATGGTAAGGATATATTGCTTGCTTACCTTCTGTCTGTCTGTGGTACTGAATGTTGGGCTGTTAAGAAGCAGTATATTCTTAAAATAGCATTCTATTATTCATTTTATTTGTCTACAAGTATTTGCAAATTTAGATATTGCTGTCAACTATTAGCCAAAAGCTAGAATAAACCAAATTCCATAGAATTAAAGCACAAGATAGTTCCATCCTGACAAGTTCAAATAACGAGCAATGACTGTTTTAATCGCGACTGCATTTAGCTGATGTTTCTCTATGCTTACCCCATACCACTAGGCGAATTAGCCATTGCCCTTTCGTCTCTTAGTTTGCACATCTACACATATGTTAAGAAGTCAAATTGGTCTCTCCTTTGTAATTTGCACAAATTACCCCCTTCTGATTATATTCATAACCAGCCTTGCTAAATAGTAAATACTGTTTTTGGTGAGTCAATCCTCCAACTACCTTCATGCATCTACTTATTCCTTTTCTGATCTTGTGATGATGAATTTGATAAGAAAACTACCAAAAAACTATATTTGATGAGTGATCCTCCTACTACCTTCACCACAGGCACTTGTTCTTTTTCTGATCACAAGTTTGACTCTCTCTCTCTCTCTCTCTCTCTCTCAATACATATAAAGCCACCACCTATTAAAATGTGAATGAAGTTTTATTTCGTAACTTTGGTGCTGCTGTCCATTAGGTGAGCCTACTTACTCCAGATTGGTTTGATTTGGTTTTATAGCGGGCTGGTAAAATTAGAACTATATTCATTGGATTCCATTTCATGAAGTTGAACTTTGATATTGTTAGACTGCTTTGCTGTGGACTTGCCCAAATATGTTTCTCACACCTTTTTGATGTCTTTATAGTACATAATTTTATTGATTTTAATGTCCTTTTTTTGGGATATACTGTAGGTGGGACATTAAGCAACTCTCATTCATATGCCTCTGGCCCAAATACTGGTGGTCCTTCCATTGGACCACCCCCAGTAATTGCAAACAAAGCTCCTGCTACTCAGCCAGCCACTAATGAGGTCTATCTAGTTTGGGATGATGAGGCAATGTCCATGGTTAGTTCTCTCTCTCTCTCTCTCCCCAAAAAAAAGAAGAAGAAAGAGTCTAATAAGGAAGCTTTTAACTATAATTATTGCTGATTTGGCACACCTGGTGATTGCAGGAGGAAAGAAGAATGTCCCTAACGAAGTATCAGGTGCATGATGAAACTAGCCAGGTAAGTCATACTACCTCTTTAATATATGGAGTTGGTTTCGCATCTGACCAGATGGGTAGGCTTTATGTTTCATGTTTTCAGATTCGATTCTTTCGCACTGTTTCCTATTTAGAGAGGTATTTCTGTATGAATTTCCAATTTTTTCCTCATTAAAAGAACAACCCACTTGGTTAGTAATATGTTAAACCATTTAATAATTCCATTTTTCTTCTTCCAACCCAATTGGTTGAGGGCATGTAAACTGCCATTCTTCGGTTTGCACGCAACGCCACCACTCTTGTGGGAATCAAAAATTGCAAGTAGGTATTTGCATTATTTTATTCTGGTAATTAGTAATTACAATTTTGTCAAGCTTGCTGCAATCAACTCCAAGATTCTTCATCCTAGCATTGTATTCAGTTAAGAACAATGTGTATGTATTTTCTCTTTTAAAATTTGGATTTACCTGCTGTTATTCATTCTCCCTATGCTTGATTCCGAAAAGTGGGGTTTTGGGTGGAACAAGATCTTACCCAACAGATTTTTGCCTATTCGTACAATTTAGTTTATGATCCAACAGTGAATTCAGACTTGGCCCAGGTCAGCTTCTTTTGCAAAGTTTGGTATCTCTTTGCTTAGGCCAAGCTTTATAACATATCTGGTTTGTCCAAGTGATTGATATTTAGGGCTCCTTTCTGATCACTCCCCTCTTGTGATTTTATGTTTCAGATGAGCTCAATTGATGCAGCCATAGACAGAAGAATATTGGAAAGCAGGCTTGCTGGTCGAATGGCCTTTTAGATCAAATAGAAGTCATGATGAATTGTTGGAATGTTTTTGTCAATGCATCATCCTTAGAATATTGTGGGATTCACTTAAACAACAAGGCGATGCCCTGGTCTTTATTCACATTGATTTAATTGGGTGTCTTGTAAGTGGCCATATTTATTTGTGTTTTATTCTTTACAAGAGAGGTTCAAGGGAGTAAATTTTGTTGATGATATGAGGATTCTCCGTAGAAGTTGCTAAACTTGTATTTTTCTGCATAGTCTCTTAATTTTTAGTTTCAACACTTTAGGATCTAGTCTTGAACCCTTTTGTGATCAATCTAATTCAGTTTCTCCAGGTGTTTTTGAATCATTGGATTTCATATCTTTGTAAACAATTATTTGCTTCATTGTTTAATCTTCATTAAGAGATATACTATGTGTGTGTGTGTGTGTGAGAGAGAGAGAGAGAGAGAGAGAGAGAGAGAGAGAGAGAGAGAACATTCTGTTAGCCAAAGTAGTTAAAAGCTATTGTAAAAACTCCTCTCTAGCTTGTGCAATAAAAATTGTCCTTATGAAAGCTTACGATTTGGTTAGGTTGAGTGGTGCTTCATTCTTGACCGCACGGCTGCTATTATTATTATATCCCCCAATTTTGTATTTGCTTAACTGGAAGTTGGTTCTTTCATTGACTAAACGGTTTTTCTTCCTCTTCTTCTTCTTCTTCTTCTTCTTTTTTAGAAAATAAAAATTTATTGAAGGTTTTATTCACTTAAATAAGACCTAATTGTAGCAATTGAATTAGAAATCCTGTATTTTTATCTTGGGCAATACCGCAAAAATGGCTTAAGAAATTTTCAGTGTAGTGAGTTTTGCTAGTATTTGTCAATGCTCATTACGATTTTAGCAAAATGGAATGCCAATTTTAATTATAGGCTTTTCTTAAAAGGGAATTTGGGCCTTTTAGCTAGAATACAGTCTTTATCCAAAAACAAAACCTGGATATATTCGTTCGGCTAAAATTGCTCTTTTGAAGGGTAATGTATCATGACAGCACCCTACTGATTTTCTCAAGTCTAATAAATACTTGTGGAAACAGACTTATCTTCTTTCTTTTTTTTGCGCTAAATAAAACACATGCTAGTTGAAAATTGAAATATATGGTTTAAAATGCAGGCTCAAGTAGAACAAAGGTCTAAAAACATAATAAATTTAAAATTTCACAATGGCTTGAGGTGATAACTTGCGATTGTTGTATAATAGAAGTGATGTCAATAGTGGTCGTGATGTCAATAGTGGTCCTAGCAAAAATGATGTTGCACTAATAATAATTTGTAAGTTGCAATATATGTTATGTATGTAGTATTGTTGCAAATGGAATCAAGAAGCGATTTCACGTTGAGGGTTTTTTGGATTCATTTTAAGTGGGGAGGAGATTTGTACTTGAAGTCTTGAAATAATATAAAATGCTTTTGACTTGATTGTCAATGGTGATTTGATATTGAGTGTGCATTTGGAATGCTATTATAAGCTAGTAAAAACTAGCTTTTTGCTTCTTCTTTTTTACTGTTTGTGGGTCCTAGTAGGTCTCGAAAAAAGAAGAAGCTATTTTTTTTCTTCAGTTCGCTTAATTGCTCAACCGGCTTGGTATAGTTTGCTGGTCCCACTAGAATAGTTTTGGTCAAAAGGTGAGATAAAGTTAACTGATTGAGAGTCACTATATAGTTTTTGCACAAATGTCAAGTACTTTTTTCTTATTGTATCTCTCACTCAACTTTTTTTCCCCAGTAATACTTTTAGGTCCGTTTGATTAGAGGAGTGAAAAAGTAGGAGGATAAAAAATTGGTAGGAGGATGAAAATGATTTTATTTTCTCTCATGTGTGTTTAGTAACTTTTTTTTTTTTTGATAGGAGTGTGTTTAGTAACTTTAGTTGAAATGGTGGAAAATACTTTTGTTTGGTCGAGGAGAAAAGTGGAAGGATGGAAAATATAGTTTATATAAATTTATTCTTATACCTTTATTACATAACATATAAGAAATAAATTATTTGTACTCATTAAATAATATAAAAATTAACACATCATATATATAAACTTATATTTTTTTCTTTGTTATTATTATAGATGTTATAATCTTTATATATATATATATATTTATAGACATGTTGCTAGGTGGAAAAAAAAAAAAAAACCGGGCAGCAAAAAATATCTGGAATATAGAGATAGTAATGAAGACGAAAAAAAAAAAAGAAAAAAAGAAGAAAGAAAGATGAATTACCGTTGACAGAAGAGATTGAAGAAGAGATACAAACAAAACAAGGAAGACATAAAGGTGTAAACACTAGACTGTGTGGGGAATAGGTGAAGGTAGGTAAGATTCTTGAGAAGCATTAAAAATTTGGGGGAAATTTTGTCATTGTGCTAGAATAAGAGTTTTCACTCTTGCTTTCTCTCCATTTGGAGAGATGAACTTTTGGTGGGCTTGGGGAGAAAATACTTGGGCTCCATAAAAAAATTTCTATCCTTTTTCTTCTTACCAAACAACATACAAACTCATTTTCTCTTTTTTATTTTCCATCATTCCTATTCCACCTCCAACCAAACAAACCTTTAGCAAAACAAAATCAACTTATTTTACTTCTTTTTTAGCCTTTTTTAATTGTATTTTCAGTAAAAAAACTAAATAAGTTATTCCCAAACATATACTAATATCAAGTCTTTTTTGCTTATTGCAGCTCTCATTCTACTTTCTTTTACCCCTACAATACTTTTAGTAGATCAAACTCAACTTATTCCCAAACAGACACTAAGACATGACCATTGTGGATGTAGGGAGCATTAAATTACATCTTAGGAAAAAAAAGGGGAGATCTAATTTTAACCTATGTTTTCTTTGTATAATTGAACTTCAATCTCTCTCTCTCTCTCTCTCTCTCACACACACACACACATGCCCTTTAACATTGGCAAATCTCACCCCTTTTATTTGATCGCATTAAGCTGATAGCCAGTTTTTTAGAAACCTAATTATAACTGCAGGTTAGTTGAGTTTAAACCTCTATATATATGGGTTTAGCTATTCACTTGAAATCTTATCCTCAATACCTACTTGGGCAAACATTATTATGTGTAATTACCAACTCAACATGAGATCACATTTTCACTTGAACTTGCGTTTTCATTTAGAAAGTATCTCATGTATCGAATATATGTATCATCTCTCTTATAATGTGCAGACCTCATAATTGTGGGATCCACACTATGAGAGGGATACTGTATCCTATGAATAAGATACATTCTTCTCTAGCTGAAAGCATGGAGAGATTAAGGGGGAAAAAAACTCATGTATATTGTAGAGGTTTGGTAGGAAGATTCATCATCTTTAATCACCAATACATATACTTGATGATATAACTAATTTTCATTAATGAAAATATCTCTATTTTATTTATTTTAAAAAATAAAAAGAAAATTCCAAGTGCTCCTTTAATTGATCAACCATAAAAAAATGTGGTGAATTTGACAAAAATATCTTCTTTTTTATAAAAAGAGGGAAAGAAAGAGAGAAATGGCTAAAATCTACTTTAGATTCCCTATGGAATTTGTTATATTCAATGATTTATTGTGCTTAAAAAATAACTTTGGTAAAAGTATATATTTTTTAAATGCAATATTTTATAAATCATATATAAATTGACAATAAAAATAAAAAAAATTTAAACTTATGAAAAAAAATTTGGTATAAATTTAATTTTCATCCCTAAAATTTCAAATGTTTATAACTACTTCTTCAAAATATTTAATAGTTTCATCATTCGTTTGAATTTTTCATTAAATTTATTCTAAATCATATCAATTTTTAGCCTTTTTTTAAAGATAATTTTAGGGTATTTCAAATTTTTTTTTTTTTGAGAACCTGGTATTTCATTAACATTGTTCAATATGTATGTAATTTCTTCAAATATAGACGGTTGCACATATAATTTCTTTAAATATAGAACTAACAAAACTTAAAACAAAAAACTTTGCAAAAATTAAATATAAGCTTTAAAGTTTCATGGGAAAAAACCAATAGCGTATATTTTGGAAAAAAAAAAATGAAAAAACTTAAAAAAAAAAATTTATTATTATTATTATTATTTATTTATTTATTTTTAAAGAAGCCAAACCCAATCCTTTCTAATTCTATGTTCAAAACAAACAAGCAAACAAGCCCTTACATCAAAACCCCTAAAACCCACGGTTCTCTACTCCATCACTCTGCATCAACACATTTCTCCGCAAAAACCCACCTTCATACACTTTCAACCAAAACCCATCTCTCTCTCTCTCTCTCTCTATGTTTTTTGTATAGGAGCTGAGATATGAAAGCTTTGAGAGCTCTAAGAACCATCACAACAACCCTTTCTCCAAAACCCCACAAAACCCCTCTCAACCCAACCTTCCTTCACCACTTCTACTCAGCACAGCCTCAAGAAGAAGACCCATCACACAACCTCAACTCCTCAGACTCTGAAAATGGCGCTGACTCAGTCTTTGACAGTACCCATTACACAATACCAGGTCTTGGTTCTGAAACCAATGCTCAAGCCCCTCAGCAACCCACTTGGGATGAGAAATATAGAGAAAAAGCTGATGGCTTGATCTTTGGGAAAGATACCCAGAAGAGGAAATTGAAGATTTTGGAGGAAGAGGAAGAGAGGAGGAGGAGAGTGCTTGCTAAAGCTCTGCTCGAGGCCGCGTTGGAGGCGGCCGACGATGAGGATGAGGAGGAGGAGGAGGTGGTGGTGAAGGAGGAGGACCAGAAGTCATTGTCTGTTGGGATAATTGGTGCCCCAAATGCTGGCAAGTCTGCGCTCACTAATTACATGGTTGGTTTTCTAGCAATCAATTCAATATGTTTGGATTTCATTGGGTTTTTTAAAGTTTTCTTCATGATTAAGGTGTTAAAGATTAGTTCTTTTTTTAATTTGTTGGTCATATTGTTATTGAATGTTGAGACTTTTAGGATGGTGATATACCAACAATGAGACCTATCAAAAAAAAGAAAAAGTGAGTATGCTTAGGTAAGAGGATAGAAAGAGAGAGAGAGAGAAGTCTGCACTCACTAATTACATGGTTGGTTTTCTGGCAATCAATTCAATATTTTTGGATTTTATTGGGTGGTGGTTGTTGTTTCTTGATGATTGTTATTGAACGTTGAGTATTTTAGGATTAATGATTTAACAACAGTGAGTATGCTTAGGTTGAAGGAGAGAGAGAACGATATACTTTGTGTGGAAGTTATCTTGATGATTATTTGTGTGAAAGTTTAGTTATTTTTGAATTTTTTGGTTATATTGTTATTGAAAAGAGGGATGATACTTTGTATCTAGCTCATTTTCTCGGTACCTTGTTTGATTGGTCTCGAGTTTGGGGACTCATGCATATGGATTATGTTTCAGTGTTTATTGAGTCTTTATCTTTTTGTATATAATACTTTGTATTTGTTTGTAACTCTTTAGGCTGCTTTATGTCATTTTGCATGCCGTAGTCTCTTTTTAATACAATTTTATTACCTATAAAAAAAAAAAAGAGGGATAAACTTTGTTGTCAGAGATGCTTGATGGATCCTATATATATTGGCATGATTCATGGTGCTGATCTATCCTTTTTTAAGTCGGGGACTTTTGAAATATGGTCCTTCATTTCAACTACTCAGCTTGTGTGCTGTCTCCTGTGGTTTATGCATAATTGATATGCAGGATTAAGGGCACAAAATGTCAGTTTTGGGGAGCCATTCCTATTTGTCTTATGTGGTTAATTTGGAGGAGGCTTATTTGCAAGATTATTAAAACATGGATTTTTCTACACTGAAAGTTATTTTCAGTTTTCTGATTCTTCTGTTAGCAACTTCCATTTGTGTGGATCTCTCTCTCTCTCTCTCTCTCTCTATTTTTGTTTTTTGGTAGATGGTAAGGGTGCCTGTGATTTTCACTATTGATCATTCTATTTTCTTTTAATCTGATTAAGACTGAGAATCATTCATTGATCAGTCCCCTTTCTCCAGTTAATTTGGTCTAGGGTATTGGGAATTTCAATGTATTGGGTTAGGGTTTTTTTAGGCATTATAAAGTCATGTAAACCCTTTATTGTCTGATAGTGAAGGTTTTCACAGCTTGCTCCCGTGGATGCAGGCACATTGCCAAACCACGTAAATCTTTGTGTTGATTTTCTCCTCTCCCTATTTCTCATTAATATTGCTAAGACCTGAATCTACAACAGTTGGCCTCAGTTCCACAATGGACTGTACTGTATGCATTATGCATGCTGTCAGTTTTCAGTAATTTTTTTTTTTGTTATGTTATTATGACTTGCATTGTATATGATTTTTTTTTTTTTTACTATTGGTATTTATCTGAATAACCACATTTTCCAGATCAGTTATATCTATAGTGCATTTGGTACAGGTTGGGACAAAGGTTGCTGCTGTTTCTCGGAAGACAAACACTACAACTCATGAAGTGTTAGGAGTGATGACAAAAGAAAATACCCAAATTGTATGTATCTTGTTTTGATATATTACCAATTAACTACTTTGTTATAATGACATGAATTGCGCAGTATGATGTGCATCTAATTTTAAAACTAAATACTTATATCCATATTGCTACCACATCGAGATAATTTTTATACCCCATTTGATTAATGACCATATCAAACTTAGTAAATATTATTAGTTTTCTAAATAACATGTTTCTCCATTCAGGATTGGGCTTATGATGCATAACAAATTATGATGACAGGTTATAACAAATTGTGTGCAAAGAATAACTATTTTTGCATTGTCTTTTCTACTGTGAATGCTTGGTTAAACTTAATATGTTCAGATCTTCTGCCTTTTTTTAATTGTAACTTTGGTTATAATTTCCATCTTAAGGCACGCATCTTTGTTTTTTGATAAGTAATAATCTTTATTAAAAGCAAAATCTTCCAAGTATACAGGGGTATACAAAGAGAGAGCTAGCATCAACACCTCAAATTACAATGCTCTAACAATCTAATAAAGAATCACAAGAGAAAAATTGTAAAGCTCTAGCCCAATCCAGCATAGAATGAAAGAAAAAGGATTTAAGCTCAATTCTAGACCGCTCACAACCCTCAAAATTCTAGCATTTATCTCCCTCCAAATACCCCACCTTGAGCAACGTGGCACTAACTTCCAAATTGCGACATTATGATGCTGACCAAAGCTGCCTTGCCAAGAAGCTAACAAATCCAAAACCCGCTGTGGCATCACCCAATGAATTCCAAACAAACAAAATACCAAGGACCAATAAGCTATAGGACAGTATAAGTAAATCTATTGATGCCACAATTTTGAAGCTGTAAATCTTGCAAAAATACTGTTATAAAGATAGAATAAAAAATATATATTATTAGGAATTCATGTCTTGCCCCATGAATAGTTGGATAACTCTTCCTACTTACTTTAGAAGCAAAAATAGAACATCTTTAGTTTGAAATCTGAAATCAAATTTAAAATTTTGTAGTAGGCATCTTATTAAAAGCTAATCATTGTCCTGCTTTTCATATGTTATATCTCTTGTGCTGCAAAACATTTTCTGTTATGTCGATGCTGCAGCTTGAAGCTTCAGGAATTTCATTTCATAAAATCATGGCAGATCTATGCTTGTAATTCTGTGTGGAGATAAAATATTTTTTTTCCACTTTCTGTAGTTTTTAATACTGTGTCAAAACTAAAAAAGAAAAAAGAGAGAATGAACTGCAGATATAATGGCATTAAAAATGTTCTGGTTTAAATTAAGTTATTCTTTAGCAAAAAGTAAAAAGCAGAAGTATTGCTCGTGTAAAATGCCTTCTCTATCATTTTATTTCTTTTATTTCTGTCTAATCAAATGCACATGATTTGATGCTTAACATATGCTATTAATGGTATTTTCACAGTTTTAATTTTTTCTAGTCAGAGATAACTTTTATGAATTATTTATGATGCCTGTTGTTGTGTGCTGTTTAATAATGTAATTTAATGATTTTCCGAATGTTCAATGCAGTGTTTCTTTGATACCCCAGGACTCATGTTAGATAAAAGTGGATATATTCACAAAGATATGAAGGTTCGTGTGGAAAGTGCTTGGAGTTCTGTCAACCTCTATGATGTGCTCATTGTTATTTTTGACGTTGATAGGCATCTTACCAGGTCAGTGGATAGCATTTGACACAAGTGGACTTATCCTTCTTTTTTGTTTCTTATGTTAGATTGATATTTTTTTAATGGAAATTATTTCAGCTATATTGGCAGTGCCATAACTATATGGAAACATTTAGCTCTTCCTTTGTATAATCCTAAGTGTGTACTTAGGGTTGTGCCCTTTTTGTGTCTTTTTATTGAAATTCAGTAACTTATATGAAAAAAAAAATCTCTTGTAGAATGATTTAAAAAAGAAAGAAAGAATTTATTATAGAATAAAGGCTAGACTCTATTAGTAACAAGTAAATCTTTTGTGTGTAAAAAAAGTCTCGATATTTTTTTATTTTTTGGGGAATAAAAGGCAATTACTATTGGGCTAGTTTATGTTCGATCTGGTTTGTGAACTGACCCAACTTGGAAGTGTTACAGTTTTAAGTGAGAGATATTCTAAGGCCTAGTCCATGGGGTGGAGGCTTGAGCTGATTTGGCCCCGTTTTTGACGTATTTGTTTGTTGCTTCAGATTAGGGTTTTACTGTTGTATTGAAAACTTGACATAGTAAAAACAAAGCAACTCCATGGACTAAGGGTTGTGCCCTTTTTGTGTCTTTTTATTATAATTCAGTAACTTAGGCTGTGTTTGTTTCGGGTGTAAAGGAAAATTGGAAAATGTTTTACACCAATGGTGGTGTTTGGCAACACAGGAAAATAAGGTCAAACTGAAAATTAATGTGTTTGACCGTAAAATAACCCACCCACACCTGTAAAATATTTTACACTGATTTTACCTTCAAACCATTTACACTACTGAAAATTTTTGTTCTCCTCACTCACTCTCATCCCTCACGAGTCACACCAAGGCCAAGCCAAAGGATGGAGAGATTGGCCGCTGGTGAAGACCAGATCGTTGTCTGTGACTCACAGCCCCGCCGGTGAAGACCAGATCGTCGTTTGTGACCCACAGCCCCGCTGGTGAAGCCCAGATTGTCGTCCCCGACCCACAGCCCTGCCATCGTGCATGGAAGCCCCACCACTAGTGAAGGTAGTTTGGGTAGATTGTCATCCACCTCCACCGATCTATCCCTCTTCCTCCCCCGACCCACCTCCACCGACCCATCCCTTTTCCTCCACCGACCCATCTTCCTCCTTTCTTTTCACTCAAGACCCACATTCTCTAATAGAGATCTGGGTTTTTTTGGAATTGTTCCCATTTATAGTGTAGTATTTTTTTTGTTCTGTTTTCATGATTTGGTTGAGGTAATAACAATGATTTGTTCTTGGGTTGCAATTGATTTGTTTTTTTATGTCAGAAATTGAAAATTATAACTGATCCATTGATTTGATCAATCAATCCATTGAAAATTATAATCCAGTTATTATAGGTATTTTTTGACATTGTCTTTGGAAAATGTTTTACATTGGAGAACCAAACACCGGAAATACTTTTCCGGTGTATTTCCTAGAACACAACCAAATAGATGAAAATGTTTTCCTTTTCGTATATTTTACACTCGGAAATTACTTTACATGTTGCCAAACACAGCCTTATATATAAAAAAAATCTCTTGTAGAATGATTTTTTTTTTTTTTAAAGAAAAGAATTTATTATAGAATAAAGGCTAGACTCTATTTGTAACAAGTAAATCTTTGTGTGTAAAAAAAGTCTCGATTTTTATTTTTATTTTTATTTTTTGGGGAATAAAAGGCAATCACTGTTGAGCTAGTTTATGTTCGATCTGGTTTGTGAACTGACCCGACTTGGAAGTATTACGGTTTTAATTGGGAGATATTCTAAGGCTTAGTCCATGGAGTGGAGGCTTGAGCCGATTTGGCCCCGTTTTTGAGGTATTTATTTGTTGCTTCAGATTAGGGTTTTACTGTTGTATTGAAAACTTGACATAGTAAAAACACAACAACTCCATGGACATAGGCAAATTGTCGAACCATGTATATCTTGTGTCATATGATTGTTTCCTTTGCGCCTAATTTCTCTATTTTTTGCGTCTCATAGGTTCTAGGAATTAGGTTAAATTCTAACTATCGCAAGGTCTGAGACGACCTAGAGAGCACTTGATGTCCAAGTTAATTTGTTTTTGTCCAAAATTATCCCCTTCTTTTTGTCTAACTCACTTCCTTTATCCTTTGTGAGTTTTGGGAATATCTCCATTCATAGGTCCGATATCCACATTTATGAATTGAAAGGTCCGAATGATCCCTGTAAAAAAATAGTCCTCTCTTCCACTAAAATGTATTGGAATGCCTGTATGCCTGATCTATGCAGAGTAGGTGCTCTATTCAGCAATATGGGGTGCCCCTAAGATAGGCTAGAACTATCAGCCTACTTTGAAAAAAAATTTCCTGCGATAGGCTCAGAACTAACTTAGAATTTAAAATCCTTCCTTAGGCTTTTCTTTTGAAACCCTTAGTCTTGCCTTTAACAGAATAAAATTCATAAGATGCTCTAAGGGCATTCAGTGGGCGTGTGTTTGGGGTTTTACGAATTGTATTTCCATTTCTGATTTCTTACACTCTATTAGATTAAGTTTTTGAACCTGCTGTATTTTTTCCTGATCAGAATGTTCACCATCGTGAACATGATGCTCAGTTTTTTTGAATAAAAGTTTTGTTACCTATCAAAAAAAAGTAGTCAGTTTTTTGTCTATTATTGATGCCAGCATCTCAAACTGACTTTGACCAAAAGTGACAACAGATTGGCTTTTTATTTACTCTTAATTTAGAGATCCTATAGCATTGCAACTTCTAGCTTCATTACTGATGTGCATAGACACTGTTTGTGAAAGAAACACATAAAGGGGAGAAGTCCAGGTGTACAGGATGTATACAAACAAAATTACTTAGAAATTGTGACAAATGGTATCTATACATAATACGTCAAATTGAACAATTCTAAGAAGATTAATGATTCGACAAAGATTATTTATTATAAACTTCTGCATGTGAACTTAATATAACACAGATGACTCATAATCCTTTATGTTACCTTTTCTTTTTTTTATTTCTCCTTTTGGTGAATATATGCACATGAATGCTTAATTTATTTATAATCATAGTTCTTTCATTGTCTAACTGGGCTTTTTTATTCTTCCACATATATAGGCCTGATCAAAGGGTGATAAAATTGATTCAACATATGGGATCACAACCACACCCAAAACAAAAACGCATCTTATGTATTAATAAGGTTGATTTAGTTAAAAAAAAGAAAGATCTGCTAAAGGCGGCTAAGCAATTTGAAGATCTTCCTGGATTTGAAAGGTCAGTGTTTCTTGTAATAGGAAAAGGAACGCTAGGTTGTCACGTTTCTGAAAATTGATCTGGTGCTTAGGATAGCTTCTTATTGTCTATTGTTTTGTAGGTATTTCATGATCTCAGGACTGAAGGGCTATGGAGTAAAAGATCTTACTCAATATTTGATGGAACAGGCATGTAGTTGTACCACCATTATTATATTTTTCTCAAATCAATTTACAGTTTCTGGAATAAGAGATTTGTGGAATTTATTTTGTTTCTGTATGTCTTTAGAATGTTATCTAATGTTACAGCTTTGAATGAGATACATTATTCCTCATTTTTTTAAATCAATGCGAGCAGCTTATAAGTTTGACTTGGGATCCTAATAAAGTTAAGTGTAATTCATTTTAATTGATAGGTGTAAAATATACACTCATATAAGATATGACTAGTGGTTTGATTGTGTTTGCTAATCGTTTTATCAATCTGTTTTTATCAATCGTTTGATTGTGTTTGATTTCATTAATTCTGTTAGCTTTTCCCTTTGATCTGTTTGTATCCGTTTTTTTGCAGTGAGTTTACTATCGTAAACTCATTGTACTCATTTTATCAATAAAGTTTTTATTACCTATCCAAAAAAAAAATCAATCGTTTTATATGCATTTGAATGGGTTTTTTCTTTTTTTATATATATATATATATATCTATATATATATATATATCTATATATATATATATATATATGCATATGAGTGGGTTTACTCAGGCATTTGTCAGTTTAGTACTTTCAGGCCTTTTTTCTTCTCTTAAAAAAAAAATTCTCACAATTTTTCTAATTGTCCATCAATTTTCCATTAGTCTACTCCAAATCATCCTCCCCTGAGCTTTAGCTTTTCCTGTTGTTTAGATGCATTTATTTTGGTTATGGTTGGAAACTCTCCAATATTCTATTGAAGCTGAAAAAAAAGTAATATTTTCTTTGTATAAATACGCCATCATTTTTGTCTCGAGGCTTCTTTCACCATCCATTCACAATGTATCATCTTTGTCCTTCAAGTACAGATTTGACAACTGTTATGTGACAGGATAGATGGAGATTATACTCTTTACTTTTTATAAGTGAGAGAAACCTGGTGAAAATAGAATTAGTCATTCTATTTAACTCTTCCATTTACTTGGTCAAGTTGCACTGCTAACTCTGGCTCTTCAATGTGTTTTTATGCTTAGGCAGTTAAAAGACCATGGGATGAAGATCCATTTACCTTAAGTGAAGAAGTTATGAAGAACATATCATTAGAAGTTGTCCGTGAAAGGCTGTTGGACCACGTTCATCAGGTAGAGCTGGGATTTTTTTTTCATATGTCCACCTTGAGGCAGTGTTATTAGTCTACCATTAGAATAATCTGCATATTTCAGGAATTAACTTAGATAATGACAATGTATTCTGCTCCTCTCAGGAAATTCCGTATCAAATTGAACATCGTTTAATGGACTGGAAGGAATTACGTGATGGTTCTCTAAGGATTGAGCAGCACTTAATTACCCACAAGCTAAGCCAGCGTAAAATTCTTGTGGGAAAGAATGGCTCTAAAATAGGGTAATCAGCTCTGTTCCTGTCTCCAAAATTATTGATATAAACATCATAAATTTTTGATCTAGTAGAATGAATTATACATTAACATTAGACATCAGATGAATCAATGATTTACCAGAATTTTCTAATTTTCTCATATTAGTCACTGGAATTTCAATTTCAACACGATAGCAGCCATATTGGTTCATCATGCATACATACCATGAACATATCCTCATGCAGTGTTAGGAGAAAATAGATCTGGAGTTCCAAAGTTTGTGCAATATCAATCTGTTCCCTGGTAGGAGGCATCTAAAGTTATGATTTAGGATTGGCACTTTGCCTGGTTAGTATATATCACTTTATTGAAAATATATCTTAGACATGCATATGAAGATGCTCATAAGTTTTTGAGGATGATCTTATTTAGGAATATATGGAATGTATAGGGAGTTTCATGGAGTCCAATATAGATTAGGGACAGGCCAGTTAAACCTGAATCTGACATTTGATGTCCCTTCCCCAAATCCCCCAACCACAAGCTGCCAACCAAGAGGAAAAAAAGTGTTCAGGAGTGTGTGCGTTTTTGGGGGTGAGGGGGAGGGGAATTGAAGCTTACCATATCTAACTGACTTGGATCATCTTTTTTATTTGATGTCTGAAATCAAGCAAAGCTGTTTTCCTTGAGCACAGAACTGAGTGTTCATCTTCAATGGTCCGTATCAGTTCTCAGTTATCCTCTTAGGTTCCTGTAAGAAGACCTTGCATGTTTCTGCCCTTCAGCCTTCTTGCTTTAGTGTTTTATCCTTTTCCAGTCTTCCTGCACTCATCAATGTTCCATATTGGATTCATTATTTTTGAAAATCCTAATTAGAAACATATGGCTGTTATTTGCACAGGAGAATAGGCATTGAAGCTAATGAAGAGCTAAGGTCCATCTTCAAGAGGGAAGTGCATCTCATCCTTCAGGTTAGACTAAAATGATGTGTTCAACAAGTTTTATCGAATATCAAGAATTGCACTCCCCAGCACCATCTGGAATTGTATATAGAAAGGCTTGTCAATTGCACTTGCACGGGAATCTTCCCAGGGACTTAACCTTACAAAGGCAATGTGGAGCTGAGCTTCAACGTGGCAAGCGATTCATCAGATGTTGGGGGACTGGGGCTCGGGAGACTCCGTCTTTGCCAAGGAGATTTCCCATCATTCCGCTTTTAGTTTGTTAATCTTGCAAAATTTTGAGAAAATATATGTTTTCTACTCTTTTGATATGAGTTCTCTTTCTTTTGTATTTATGTACCATTGTATGAATCCTTAATAAGGTCTATTCAATTATAATTTATACATCATTATTAGATTATTCTTTTTTCTGGTCTCTGTTGTTGAAATCATCTCTTTGTAGAACTTTTTCAACTTTTTATTACTTGTCATCCCACATCTCTATCCTGACTCCTGAGGACCTAAAAATGGAATTTCTCTAAAGTCTTTTATCCCCTTTGTGCTTTGGATTTCAGCAACCAAGTGAAGGTATATTTTCTAATTTGCTTGTTGCTGGAATCGGTGACCCTTTGGGCTTCGGATTTCAGCAACCAAGTGAGTTAATTTTCTACTTTGCTTGTTGCTGGAATTGTTGATAGCTTTCCTCATCTTTTGTTTGTTTGTTTGTTTATTTGTTTGTCCTTGTGTGTGCGCACCCGTGTGCATGTCACGGGTTCGAGTTTGGGGTTGACTGTGTTGACAAGCAATATTGATATTAACAAGTCATTTCGGATTCTTTGGTAGATATTGACAAACTCAACCGATACTTCCAGGAGACTTATCGGAAATAACAAGTTTAACCTTCATTTGTCATGGTTGTGGGAGCGTGTCATCTCATTCCTGCGTTCATGCCAATGTCAAATATAAAATTATGGCTCCGTTTGTTGGTATGAAAATCATAAACAAGAGGAAAAATAATTAGTGCCCGGTGACAAGTCTTCTTGCTGTAGAAGTTCTGTTGGAAAAAATGTTCTAACACCCTCCTAAATTTTAGCGTAATGGCTATTATATCTTCTGAACTTTTATTTTAAGTCAATTTACTCCTTGAACTTTAACCATGTGCCAAATTAGTACTTCAGTTAGTCTGCCGTTAATATTCTTACAAACTACTCACGTGAGACCCACTTTCATTTTTGAAACTCAAAAATTATCAAAATTTACAAAGAAAACCGATCAAGTTAAAAGAGAAAAACCTATTCAGTTTTGAGAGAGAAAGAAAAGCCTAGGATGATTCTCAAATCCTTAATAATTAAACCCTTCCAATTTAGAGTATAATTTTTGTTCCTCTTTAGTTTAGTGCCAAAGATAATATCAACGTTTAGCATCACAAACAAGGCCCATAATTCCAATAGAAAATCAAGCAAATACATGGAAATGGGAAAGCAAAAAGCCAAAAAAGAACAAATCATAAAAAGAGTTTTTTTTTTGGTGGCAAAACAACAAATTGAATTGGAAGAGTTAATTAAAATAAAGAAGTGGCTTTTTACATTGGGAAACAAGCTAGGAGTCCAGGACCTTCCCATGAAAGTGATCTTTTGACAGCTCAATCATGGAGGAACGGAGTTGGGTTTGAAATAATATATCTTGAAGGAAATTGCCATACGGCTCTCAACTCTAAAAACAAATCAGATGGGCGACGTTTAGACATTAGAGTTACTCTTTATTTAGATGTAGATTAGCTGGATCGGAGGACAATGAACAACCACTCACAAGTCACAATCCTAGTTTTTATTTTTCTCTCTAAACTAAACAGTTTCTCTCTCTTCTATCCGTCGGTATCTGCAAATTTTGATAATTTTTTAGTTTCATGTGGGTCTCACGTGAGTGATCTGATAGTGTGTTAACGGCAGACTAGTTATCGTATCAATTTAGCACATATATAAAGTTTAGGAAGTAAATTGGTTAAAATAAAAATTCAAAAGGTGTAATGACTATTATTCTAAAGTTTAAGAGGTGTCATGACATTTTTCCTTTATAAATTTAATACTCAAGAAAAAAATATCCTATCAAACACTTTGTAATAAATATCACCATACTCAAGTAGAATACACAAAACAAAGAAGTTTTTTATTAAAAAGAAGTTTTATGATACTTATAACATAACACGTAGTTATTTCACTCTAGTTTCAACAATGGGATTTAGTAAAAAAAAAAAAAAAAAATTCTTATTTCAACAATGGGCTTTATATAGAATACATAGATAACAAGTTTCTAAACGTACTTAAATTGATTGAAAAGGTTGAATACATGTAAATTTTTAGAACTACCATCTCGGATAATGCCCACTTTTTATGGTTTGATGCTATAAATTTGTATTTTGGGGGTTTTACAACCTCCAATACTAATGTTCTAAACAGGAGTCAGCAAAAGCAACTCTTCTTCCTTTAGAATGCCATCCCATGTTGCTTCCTGTCTTGACATAATGAAATGTAGGACTGTTGAAGAAGATAGCTTCAAAGCACATTATTTCACCTCACTCCTCAAGACCTAATTTGTCCTCGGTAAAGAAAGACATTGAAACTTCGAAATCTGGTAAGTTCTTTCATGAAGTTTCAGGTGGAAATGACTCTAATAAGTAATACCCTCTTGTGGCACATAAATTGACACAGTTGAGGAGATAATACCTTAATATAATATATATAGACACCAATTGACCTAAAAAACTTAAGGCTATAATTAAATTTGGATCCAATTATATTATATTAACCACTCACTTATTTATTTATTTATTATTCAATGTGAAACTTTACTCACACAATGTATTAGTGTATTCCTACAAACACCCAAAAGTCCCCATTACTTCAAATTTAGCCATGCTACTAATTCTATCAATGCCAAACTAGCTAGTGAGCTTTGTAGTAAATCTTGGTAATGGAACCCAACAAGATCAGATCTTGTTGGAATTCAGAGCAAGTTGCCCTTGGTTGAGCTAGGGGACCGTGATAACTAAGGCTATGTAGATGTCTTCCAAATTAGGCACCTACTTCTGTGCAGTTGCCTGGAATCAAATTAGGGACAAGGTCTTAGCACTTTGACGGTGGAAGTTACTTTCGTTCTCAAAATCAGTTCCTAGGCTTGCCTTTATATAGTGGTTAGCAATAAGGGATTAACTTTGGAAGCTCATAAACAAAATAAGAAAATTTAAAGACACAATAAAATGTCACAATATTTTTACATTCTTATTTTAGTTGTGATAGTCCCTAGCTAATATTTTGTTATTTTATTTAATTTACTTTTGACCTATGTTGGCTAACACTTCAATTGATGTGAAGATGTTGTGACAATTTGTTCGCTCTAGTACAACTCAAATGTAATTCTTCACCACGGAGCTATCAGTATAGGGGATCAAATTGTGCAAGCTATAAGGAAACATGTAGAGTCTAGGCTGGAGAGTAGAGAGCCTACCCTTGTACCAAAGTAAATAAAGAGCTATGTAACATATGGGGAGTACTGTCTGTTTCGATTTTACACTAGAAAGTCTGAAACATATGGCTTTTCGAAGAATTTTGTCTTTGTTTTTGGCCATTTTAGTTCACTTGTTTTGTTGTTGAATTTTGCTCTTGATAGCCTTTAAGTTGTTGTGTCGTATTTAGCTTGTCTCAATAAAATTTGTTCCTGGATTATTACCAAAAAAAACCTATGCAGCCTTTCATCCAAACTTGATTTCATACCAGCTAAAAATTATAAGTCCCTTCAAGTTGAAACCAAATATACTCAAAACTATTTTGACCCAACTTCAACTTGAAATCAATAACAATATATTATGGAAATCACTAACTATATATTATGGAGTAATGTTACAGACAAAATAGGTTTCACAATAGTTGAGTTAAGTAATTTTTATTGGTTCTCTTGTGACTCTAGACTTATTTTATATTATATAGAACATTGATTCTCACACATTTATAAATCATCCACACACATTACATGTTTCACATTTTATATGTGAATATCAAAAGAATGTGGGTATCGTACTGAAATTATGTACGTTATGTATACAAAAAACTACTAACTATATGCACATGTAGATATGCATATGCACCCTTCAATTTTATGGTTAGAGTCGTGTTCGTTTGGATACCTCACAGTTTTTAGTAGCTTATTTGTATAGTATTTGACAAAATGCATAATTTTTGGTAACTCTTATATTAATAAATGTGTGACAAAAAGTTAAAAAACTAGTTTTTTTTTTTTTTTTTTAAAGGGTAAAAATTAGATTTGTCTTCAATGCACTCACAATTCACAAAGTTATTGAATTTGTCTTCTTTTCAGTTTTTTGCACTGTTAAATTTTCCAGTGAGAGTCTAGTACTTGTTTTTAAGTATCAACCATGCTTGTGAAACTTAGAGCAGCTTGGTTACAGGTTTCTCTTTGTCAAGAGTCTTATACTTCAAAAACATTGATTTGTCTCATTTTATAAGAGGAATTAGGATTCCAATCTCTCTCATTTCTTTCTTGTCATAACAATTTATATTAATAAAAAAAAAAATTATCTAATGGTACACTAAAAAAATTAAACAATAAAGTTAGGGCATGACACAATTGCATACTAAACATGGCACATTAATTCACTTAATTAAAACATCTGAAAGGTAACACAACAATTACAGTACTGCAAGCCTAATAGCTTATGCTACTACCAAGTCTAACATCACACACCAATTTGGACCTACTAACTATTTTTTGTTCTTTTAGGAAAGTGGACCATCTAACCATTGAAAGGCTGAAATGGGAGGGTGAGCTGGTCTAGAAGACCGGTGACTGGTGTAGCCAGTCTAGGCTCATAAGCAAAACCATGCAATTCACTATCTCGTCCATTGCTACCACCAACACCACCATCTTGAGAGTACGGACATGGAGGAATCCACTGCCAAATCTTCCTTAAAATATCAAACAACAATGCCTTATCTGACCCTCGAATCATAATCACAATAAACTCTCCATTACCAACACAATCAAACCCATTTCCACCTTCCAATTCAGCAAACTGAACATAGAGTTGTTGTGGCATCCTCTCAACTTCAACCCATGTAGTCCCACATGATTGCAAGCTCCAAAGCCTAAAGCTTTTCGGTACATTTAGCTTGCTTTTTTCAACTGCAGCAACTAAGAGTAGTTTTCCTGTACTCTCAACCAGGTTTGGTGACCTCAAAAACCTTCTCATTGGAGCTTGAATCTTGCACCATATATTGGCTGCAACATCATGTGCTAAAACACTAAATGGGCTAAAGTTCATGCAGTAAAATTTTCCTCCTACATAAACCATTCTACCTGACTCAAGGCTACAAAGCCTTGGCAGTGAAGAATTTGTACCCCATATTGAATAAAATCCACCCCCATCAATATGAAAGTTCTCAGCTGTTAAATTCTTCACTGCAAAAGGAGAAATCATATCATCACCAGCAACTGTGACATCTATGGATGTAGGACTAACAGTTAGTCCAATAGAAGGGAAAAGCCTTGGTCTAAGTGTTGGAGGCAATTGAGTTAGAGAACCAAGAATTGGGTTACATAGGATTATGCTTTTTGGACCAGCCTCGTCTGAAACACAACAAACTAAGCCACCAGAGGATGAAGCTGGTGAAAACCCTGGGGGAATCAAAGCAAAAGAAAGGCGGTACCATGTGATATCATAAGGATCAAAGATATATCCTTCGCATGGTGGTGCTCTAACATTAATGTCACCTTGATCTCCACCAGGACCACCACTAGTATTGTTCCTATATATGTAGCTCTTGAGGGTTTTGTGCTTGAAGAATAGGAACCAATGGTGTCTTGGAGATACTTGGAGATATAATTCAAGAAAAGTGTCAGAGAACAAAAGTGCATACCATCTTTTACAGACAGAACGAGCACGAAAGAAGGCTGGTGGTGGAAGAAAAGCAAGCACACGATCTAGAAGTCTCTGTGGGAGTTTGCTCCAAATCCTAGGGTCCATCCAGGTATTAGTGATGGATGTGGCAGTGGTACCACTACTACTACTAGCAGTGAGAGTTGTAGAGAAAGTATAGGAAAAGGGTAAGTTCATAGCAGGATGAAAAGATTCCATTTTTATGGTTTGGCTTGGATTTTTGGTGTAATACTGCTCTTCTGGGTCTTTGTTTTTTGAGTGGAAACCAATACTGAGTAGAGGAAAAAAGGCTAGCTTTTCGTGTTAAAAAGAGTAAAGATTCATTCTTTGTTCAAGGAGAAAAAGAAAGTGGATGTGGTTGATATGTTTGTGAAAGACTTGAAAGCCATGACATATAAATGGAAATCTCAGGTGGGTCTTAAGAAGGCATTGTGTTTGTGAAGAAATAAAAGGTTGTCTTTGGTATGTAACTGCAAGAAGTTGCTAGGTCACTTGGGTAGCTAGGTTTTCATAATTAGTGGGAATGCATAGAAGAGTTGAAGAAGAAGATCCTAAAAGACAACAACTAGAAATAGAAGAAAAAGTAACGAAAAGCATTTCTAGTTAAGAAGAAAGTTATACTTAAAACTCATGAAGTTTGGTTGGCTTTGGATTCTTTTGCTTGATGGGTTTGGACAAGTGTTTATATAAGATGGGTTGGTCAATACTTTTTCATTAGGTTTTTTTTGTATGGTTAGTGAGAAATATGACAGTGATTCTGATTGATGCATCTATCATTTCAGTGTTGTTTTGTCAAGGCCGGGGTGTAGCAAGGACAGAACAGATAGCAGAGAGAGAGAGAGAGAGAGGGAGTGCAAACACGAGTGTACTTGCACTAATATTCACAATATACATTTACAACTTACAACCCTCTTCTCAAGGATCAGATAAGGTGCAATGTTTAGGGTATTACATCCGATGTAATTGTAATCAATAAAAGTGGGTTAATTACATCAGGTGCAATACTAGATATTGCATCTGATCTCAATCCCCTCTCCAAGTGAATGCCGCTGGTCCAGCTCAAACTCTCACAACTCACAAGTTATAAAGGAGCAAGCAACATCAAGAATATTTTTATTATGTAGCAGATACAAACATGAACAAAAACAAACGAACAGTGTGAGTCCTTTATTCATTGCTGTACTGTGGTCATCCCAAGGAAGGACAACAAACTCGGGACCCCATGAATTTGTATTGCAAAGCCAAAACCAAAGGGTATTCCATATTCACTTTGTCACATACTTTTGGCCAGACATATAAATAATTTTGATATCAATATAGACTCGTCTTCTAGCTAGTTTTATATTCATCTACAGGCATTCATATTGCCGGGGATCCTTTTCTACACATCTCAATAATATAGCTTGTCACTGCAGATATATTTACTCTCCATGCCTTACTGAGAAATCATTTATCAGTATTCCTTGCAACATATGATACGATTTCTTTAAGGTATTCCACTTATATGTTTGATGCATTTTCCCAAGATTCTTACGTGAATATATGCTATATGATTCCACGAGTACATCCATGCACCTAGATGTGTAGATAATTAATTACATGTATCGTTTGAGTGATAATGAGAATATTACAAGTTTTACTATATATATATATATAAACTAACATAAGTTTAATGTGTCACCAATCATGAGTACATATGTCACTAAAATAACATAAAAGGTAATTTAAATATTTATTTATCAATTGTTCAAATGGCACCGATTAAATTTATTATCATATCAATTTGTAAAAAATTTTAAATAAGATTTGTAATAAATTTAGCATTTTTACTATTGGTTTATTTAGTGGCAACACGGGCACTAATTATTGAGACTTGTGAGGGCAAGCTTTTTAAGAAAAATGAATGTGGTTAAGAACCAATTATATGTAATCTAATAGGAGATTAATTTTTGAATGACATGCAATTTGGTAATGTTATATTAAGAAATTTTTGAATGACATGCAATTTGGTAATGTTATATTAAGAAATATATATTCAAGACCTGTTGATAACAGCCATCATGCAAGTTTCAGAAAATGAGAAACTGCTGAGATCATTTGGGTAAACATTCAATAGGGTAAAAGAAAAAGTTGAATTGAATGCAATTTAATTTCATTTTTTTAATTCACTTATCTAACCATCATACTATATGGCTGTTATTATTATTAGTTGTTGTTAGACCAAAGTCAAAAGAAAATATTTAATGGAGACCTTGGGAAAAAGGAAAAAAAATCTCTCCAAAAGAGTTAGGATAAAAATGAAAACAAATAAGAGAAAAACCTACCGAAAAAATAAGAGAAATGTCTCTTATGCATACGGTGTACACACCTTTTGAATGTCTTAGCTAGGTAGATAGACTATCTAACTAGGTGCATTTTTTTTTGGAATTGGCTTGGGGGGCCCGAGTGGCGGGTAAAAGGTGGAAGCCTGAAGCATGAAGAAAGAAGACTAAAAAGGAAAGGAAACGAAAGCTAAAAATTTAGCTCGAAATTGCAGATCTCAGTGGTCGGGTTATATCATACATTTCAACCTTGGGGTCCTGAATCTTTTTTATGACAAATGAAACTGACTTTTGATTGAGTAGTGACTGGTCAACCTCTAAAATGTATTTTAATTAGTACCTAAAATTTGAAAGATTTTGGTCTAAACCTGAATTATTCAAGTATCAACGTGAGAATTTATCAGTTAGACATATAGATTCAGAAAAAAAAAGAAGTTAGACTTATAGGGCCACCAATTTTGCTTTTTTGCAAGAACATGAGCTCTCAAACGTTTTCTTCAGCATTTCATAATTTTTTAGAGAACATGTAGAGAGTTTCACATTAGTCAATACTATTGATGTAGATTGAGAGTTTACAACAAAGCCGGTTTTGGAGAAGCGAAATTCAGCACCTTCCAACTTGAATTTCAGCACTTGCAGCACTTCACCTCAGTGACCCAATGCAAATAACATCCCAAAATATTACAAGATACAATGAAATTGACTATTTAGATACATGAAAATTTGACAAAGAATTAGCCAACACACTAAAATCCTAACATAGATAGAGGAATCAGCATTAATTGATTTAGTTTTGTTCTTAGGGCTTTATTTGTATCATTCATCCTTCTCATTCCCAAACCTTCATAATCTTTTTGTTTGCATTTGAGTCTCATGACTGATACACGGTGCTTATTTTATTTTATTTTACCAGATGCAACCCCACCAGAATTCCTGGAGGATCATATCCATTTTAAGTCATGTAGACGTGGGAGGGCTGAAGAGAAGACATTACATAAAGGGGGAAGCTATTGCTACTGATAACTCAATCATTACAATGAAAGAGAGGCAATTTGAATTTCATAAGTTTTTATTAGAAATACTATGATGTGCTAGTTAAGTTACAAGGCTCTTAATAATAAGGAGTACAATTGATTTCTTCACATTCATCGACTGATCATTTGACCAACCTCGATATATTTAGACTAACTTCATCACACACACTTCGCGTGATGAGTTTTTTTTTGTTTAGTTTAGTGTTATAATTTTCATTTATCCAAATTTGAAGTTTACACATTTGCTCACTCAAGAGTGTCATGATGCTAGTTTTAAAAAGTGAACAAATTAAGATGAGAGAAATGTATAATATGGGATATTTAAAGATGCAGTGCCCACTTTTATGAAGGCAGTGGAGCAATTAGACAAAGAGAGACAAAGAGAAAGACAAAGGGAAAGACAGAGTAATATAATGAAATGTATTAAAAACAAATGGTATGTTCATACCTTCTTAATTGAGTTTTGAGTGATTGTCTTCCTTTGAAATTAGTGGGAACCTGAGAATAGATGTGCCAGATTGGATTTTGTTTTTTAGAATTTGAACAAGAAAGAGAAAAGATGATAAGGATGGGGAAACATGTAGAGTGAAGTAACTGCTTGTTATTGAGAGTATAAAGTAAAAGATATGATCAAGAGAACAAAGAAAAAAAACTGCACATAACTTTTTTTTATTTTTATGCAACATGCTTTTTTAAAAATAAATACCAGTTGTTGGTAAAGCTTTTTTAAATTTATCTAAAATTTAGAAGTTTTAAAATTAGTAATTTTATATGTCTAACCCTAGCTATTATTTAAACTTTTTAAACAAGTAAATTTTAGGATATTTTGGGAATAAAAAAGTAATAATCCAAATAGGGGAAGCCTCTTAAATAGTAGTATAGATATAGATAAGGATAAAGCAAATCTTGTCATTTAGGGGTAAAGTTTGGCTCCAAACATGTTTAAAATTATTTTTTTCAGTCCATTACATGGCCATTTATAAGACTATCTGTTGATTCATGTGTATTATTTAAACAAGTTACATGACTCATTAGAAAGTCATGTGACTAAAATTGCACATGGATAGTTTCTTCAATCTCTTACCCCGTTTATTGTATGCCCAAAACAAAAGAGAAAAAAAAAACCAGAAATTTAATTTTAAAATAGGGTAAAATATCATTTTGATTCATAAAATTTAAAAAGTTTATTTTTCGTCCTTAAACTATTGAAATTGTTTCACTTTAATTTTGTCTTTAAACTTTAAAAATGATACATATATTTTTTTTTATCCTTGTACTATCGTAAATTTTTTTTTCATCTCCATTTTTGCCTCTAAATTATTAAAAAAACTCTCTACAAAGTTTAAGTACGAAAAAAAACATTTCTTAAAGTTTAAGGACAAAACCAAATTTTGAATAAAATTTAAAAATCAAAATAATATTTTATCTTTTATAAAAAATATATATTAGCAACAATTTAATGAGTTTAGACTCTCGATAGAGACTAGCCGTCTAGCCCAACCAATTTTTTCTTTTTCTTTTTCTGTTTTTTCTCAACTAAAACAAATTCAATGTAATTCCTCCTATTCATATGTCGACAGAATAGTGGTGATAAAATCATGACAAAAAGACTGATTCCAATTTAAGATTCTAAAAATAATGATCATGATTAAGTGTATTGGGATATATGATGAGTGACAATGACACCTTCCGACTCTCTGCAACCATGATCTTTCTTCATTTAACTTTTCCCGGATCCCGTACCAGAAATTCGTAATAGTTTTGTGAATCATTGTCCATATCACTGGCATAAGATATGCCAAGTGCTAATCTTAGAAAAGCGTCAAGATTTTTTATGACAAACTTGTGTTTTACTGTATGAGATGCTAGTCTCTGGCTAATACGGATTCAATTTAAAGGTAATGTTATAGCTAGTTATATTAATATACATTTTGCTTTCAAATCTGGTCTATACTACAAGATGGAAATGCTATATTGCAATTTTGCATGCTGAGAATTGGTAGGTATAGAAAATATTGTGAGAAAAAAGAAAAGAAAAGAGAAGAAAATGTATAGCATCCCCGTTCATTTTAGTTGAATAAATTTTGGAATATTATCAGGTTTATTACAAAAAGGTTACATATTAATGAATGAATTCATTCTTCATTTTTTTTTAAATAGTTAAGTTTATAACAAACAAGAATCTTAGGATAGTTTAACTTCATTGGTGTATTGGACGTAAAAAGTAATTAAATTAGATAAAAGTGACATAACATTTTTGCTATTTAACTGAAAAAAGAAGAAGAAGATAAATGTAGAGATGTACTTAAAAATAAATGAATCTTTAAAAAATGGAATAATTATAATTAATTACTATCCACACATGGATGATGGTTATAGCTTATCCATTAAAAGAATTATATGTATAAGTTAGTTTAGAAAATAAACCAGTATATAAATTTATATAGAATTTTATTAACATATTTAAACTATTTTAAAAAATATTTAATGAAAAAATAACTAAAATTTTTTTTTCAATTTTCATAAATATTTTTTTTAAAATGGATAGAACTATTTGTATAAACAGTAGACACACGTTAAATGAATCTATTTAGCATATCTTTTCTCATGTGTTTCCGTACATGTAAATTATTGTACTGCATGAATTTTGATAACTATGGTAAATATATATAATTGAGGATTAAAAAAATTTTGGCACTTTTTTTAATTTTGGATAAAATTTTTCTAAAAACGAATTTGTTAATACGTGGCTTAGGGCACACGTTAACCAGATTTATATAATTCTTATTTGATTTTTTTTTTTTTTGGGAAGAATTCTAATTTGATTTAAGGTTGATAGTTGAAGTTCAGGCATCATTTTCCTAAAGCAGTGTGTAACATGCACAGTTTGTCAGATCATACGTCCAATCCATCTCTCTTTTGATGGGTTTTTTGCACAGATAGGCGTGAACTACAAGAAGCTTTTGGAAGTCCTTTGAGGATTCGGAGCTCTTTTACAATTATAAATTCACACACTCTCTCTTTCTCTGTGTTAAAGAAGCTGTCTTTTACTCTCTTCAATCTGAATCTGACTACTCCACACACTCTCTTTTTCTCTGAGTCACAATATTCTCTCTTTGTAAGCTTATTGGGTTTTGTTTGGTTTTGTTAAGGGAAGCAAAATCTAAGTCAGAAACATTATGACAATGTCTTGTTTGTGTCAATGCTTTTAGTGTTATCATTTGTCTCGGAGTTAAAAACCTTCAAAAAATGGAAAAAGGTCTTGTGCACTTATTTGGAAATTGCTGTCTTCCTTCAAGAAATCTCCCCATTTGGAAAAAGGCCAATGCATCATATATGGAAAATTATGTTCCCCTCCAAGCAACCTCTCTCTCTCTCTCTCAGGTGTGTGTGTGAGATTTCGTTTTTGATTTTTGATTTTCTTTCCATATTAACTTAAGTTTACTGTTTGTTTATTTTTTATTGTCATATCACCCATGTACTCTAAAGTGTAAAGTCTAAAGATCGTTCTTTCTCTTTTCTCTTGTCCATTTATTTGGTTAGAATTGGACCATTTGACTTGGGCATAAGTTCATTAATTTTTCTCTTATTGGTTAAAGTTATTATTTTTATTTTTTTATTGAAGAAAGTTGTTTGGTTGAGTAATTAAAACATGATATTTTAATTGAAAGATTAGTGGACAAAGGTCACATACAATTTATTTATTATTTTTTTAATGTACATGAAAATATTTACCCAAGGAAAATTCCAAACTTCCAAAACATGTTACTATGTTAGTATACCAGTTCAATTCTTTGGAAAGAAAAGTGGGGAATAGAAAATAATAAAAAGAAAATGGAAGATTTTGTAATTTTTCTTCCTTGTGTGATAGAATAGAAAATGGGAGGGAAGAAAAATGAAATTTTTTTTAAAAAAAAATCCTCTTTATTTTTCATGTCTCTGTCAACTCATCTTTCTCACTCATGGGGTGGCATGTGTGCTTCCATTTGGATGTGTAATTTTATAAATGTGATTGGGCTTCTAGCAATGGCTAATGGTCTTTGATTGGGGGATTTTGTTGTGTGGGTCTTGAAGGGTATTTAATTGAGTGGGCTGAATGCTTTGGGTAGTGATGGGCTTTTGCATGTAGGAGGTTTTGACAGAGTTTTGATTGAATGGGGAAAGGGCTTTGCTTTTAGGTGAGGTGTATTGAATATTGGGTTTGGAAAAATGAATGGTGATTGGGCTTCAATTTTTGTACCTGTAAGAGCATCCACAGCCCAAATGGTAAATTGCAAATGTAAGCCCAATTTGCCATTTAAGCGCAAAAACATCATTCCATCAGAACTTGTAAAAGCCAACCATTGCAAATTTTTTTGCAATGGTGCTACGGTGTAATTCTAAATGTAAAATGAACTGTAGCTGAATTGTAAACGTAAATACTATTATTTAATTCTCTCTCTCCTACTTTTTATTAAACAATTCCAATACTTTCTTTCTCCTCACTCTCTCTCGTTATTTCTCTGCTTTCTTCCTTCTCTCTTCAGACCCAAAACCCATAGTCACCACACCACGGCGAGCCACCACTCCCATTATTTACCCTCTTTCTCGTTGCAGATCGGCCTGGCTGACGGCGGCGACGTGGCTTGGTTTCTCTCTCTTTGGTTAACGGCGGCAACATGGATCGGTGTTGGTTTTTGTTGATTGTGTTGGATTTTTGGAATGGGTTTTGATGGGGTTTGCTATGGGTGGGTTCCGATGGTTTGGGTTTGCCGTGGGTCTGGGTCTGGGTTTGCCGCCGCGGGTTGTGGGGACCGTGGGTTGCTTTTTTTTTCTTTTTCTTTTTTTGATTTTTGTGGTGTTGATGGTCGGAGAGGGTGGTGGTGGTTGGTTGGTTCGGTGGTATGGGTTTGTGGTGAGTGGTGGAGTGGTGCACGGGTTTGTTGTTTTGGCCGTGGGTTTGCCACCGTGGGTCTGGGTTTTGCTTGCTACGGGTTTGGGTTTTGCTCACGGCGGGTACATTTTTTTTTTTTTTTTTTTTTGGTGTTGATGGTAGATTATGGGTTGCTGGTGGTGGTGGTGGTGTCAGGTGTGTGTAGTGCAGCGGTGGTGGGCTTGTGGTGATGGTGGTTGCAGCGGTGGTGGGTTTGTGGTTGTTCTTGAACAGAAAGAATGAGGGAGAAAAGAATAAATAATGTGTTGTACGGTAAATGATAGTGATTTTTGGATATATTATTTTATTGTGTAGAAATGTTATTTTAATGTGTTGTATTGTAAAATAAAAGTTGAGATGTTAGAGGATTATAAAATGATATGGTATAAATTGATAAAGTAGCTTTTTAAGATGGTAAAATAGAATAGGATTAGATTTTGATGGTAGATTATGGGTTGCTGGTGGTGGTGGTGGTGTCAGATGTGTGTAGTGCAGCGGTGGTGGGCTTGTGGTGATGGTGGTTGCGGATGCTCTAAGCCTTAAAAATAATTCTACCTCTAACTTCTACATTTTTATTATCCTTTTCAACCAATTAATATGTGGGTTGCAAAAATATTAAAATAGGTGGTGAAATAGCTGAAGGCTACATTTGGTGGTGGTTGAGTTCAGGTTGTGTTGTAGAAGTTCTCTTTCTATTTTTGCGCTGGCATTTGAGTTGTCTCCCCTCCTCTTTCAATCGATAGTTATTCCAGACCCTGCTTGCTAGGAGAGAAATGACTTGACTAGATTTATGCCTTTATAGGTTAATAGTCACTTATGACATTAGGGAGTAATTACAGTACATGGTCATCTCCTTGTATCGCACTTGAAGACAAGACGGCAATAGTTGTTTCAGGAACAAAGTGAGTTAATTATTGAGTTTCCCACGTCTTCCTCGAACCCAAACAAAGCAAAAGAAAATTTGGATTAAATAAGATAATTGTAACTACCAAACTTATACTTTAGAATTTAGAGCATGATCGACATGTTAATATCAAGTTTAACTCAATATTAACATGAACCAACTAAAGCTGAAGGTGCCTATCAAAAATCATTTCTTGTATTCTTTTTTATTTCCTTGCATAAAAGCCATAATATACAAAATTCTCAAAAACTTGAAAACTTCATTGCTTCGAACTTTGCAAGATTACAACCTGGTTGAAACTTAAGGAAACTTAAGGTGTTCGTGTAAATATTACATAGCGCTAAACGTTTTGCAAAACTCTTATTTACAAACCTAACTCCAAAGACATACACTGGGGTTCAAAACAAACTAAGATTTTGAAATACATCTGTTCTCAAAAGGATCAAGTACATCTTGATTCCTTCTACACAAGAAAAGAGCTAAACTTCTATATAACAAAAGAACTATATAATCTAACAAACAAGAATTATAGATTCCTTATCACCTCTAATGCTCTCGTTGCTTCCAGGAAAGAACCTGTGCACTGAAATATAATAGGGTGGGCTGCGAAACCCAGTAAAGTTTTAAGTTCCATGAGCATTTAATAAGAATGTATGTAAATCAAATAGTTTATGGCTATGTCAGTTTTGATAAATAGTCTTCATACTATTCTAAATAATAAGTTATGAACTTTCATATGAAGATGCATCATTTTTCCTTTCATATAATAATAAAAAGGACATAATAAGAAACTTTAATATAATTCAATAACCTTATCTTTAAATAGACTATAAAATACTTTATTATAAACTTTACATTAGACTTATAATCCATTCAACATACATTTCTTATCATCATACTTTTCTTATAAATTCAAAATAGCTTAATAGCTCATTAATAATATAAATTAGTTAGTCCAATTGTAAGTTTATCACAACTTTTGAGAGGCTTCCAACACATTGTACTAGACATCCAGCATTCCCCGCAATGCTAGAAAATCATAGGATCATATTAGAAATATCAAACCCCTTTCGGTGTGCTTGGATTATCAACCATGGAAGTCGGTTGGCATCTTCCACAAGTTGGTCGTTCCCAACAAGGGCGAGTACAACAGAGTCCTCACCACTTTTAATGGCCAATCAATATTTCCATGAAAATGTCAGTACTATAATTCCTACTAGTTGAGTTCAGATCATAACAATGGAATAACTCAAAAGCTATATTTTTCTGATAATTATACTTTTACATAAATATTTCATAACAGTAGCATATCATCTTCATTTTTTTTTTCGAAAAAATATCCACTTCATTCTTAAATATTATATTCGTGACATAAGTAATAGCATCAATATGCTAAAATTATCATATATATAAGATTCAACAATTCACGAACATATATCTTTACTTAAATCATGATTATATGTAATATCTCTAATTAAAAGATTTTAATGCATAATAAATTTTCTAAACAATCTTTATACTTATCAAATGCACATGTCACATATCCCTTACCTGAAAGCAGAAGATGCGAGAGATTTGTATAAGAGGAGCTTAAGTGTCTACATTCTCGTTCTCGTCACCTAAATGAAAAACTAAAACTTATTACTGACAATTCTTCCTAAGTATTTAAACTTATACATGAATCACAACCTAACTCTCAAACTCAAGAAAATCTTAATACCCTTCTCAAAAGGTTCCCATAGCAACACATATACATACATATATATAAATTACACGATCAAGAGAATCCATCATTCATATCAAGCAATACTATATCAAAAGACTAGTCTCAAAGGTGAGTCCCTTTCCTTGACACACTTAGTTGGCTTCTTAATTAATAACCGTTTTCCCCTTGTAAAAATTGCACTTAAATCGTATTGTTACTTGGCTTGGCTTCTGTATTGTTGCTTGGCTTCTTAAAATTGCACTTAAAAATTGCTATATATCCGAAAGGAAACGTGAGCCATATTCATGGATTAGAACTTGTAATTCCATGGCTCTGTTCAAGAATATACGTAGTGGGTAGTGGGCAATCTAACGTAAAAGTGTAAGTCCTATTCTAGGAAAATCCCTTTTAAACAATCTACACACCATTAATGTTTCTATAATAAAATTCTAACCCTTTAATTTTTTGTTTCTAACAGATGGAAAATCATACCTAGAAAAATTGTTTGCCTCTTCAATTGTATGTGTTCTATACTCCAAAGGAAAAATACACCTCCTAGCCTCCTTAGTGATGAGGCCTTTTCTATGAAAACCCTGATTTATCTCTTCTTCTATAGTTAACACATTAGAGATGTGAGTTTTGTGGGGTAGTGGGCTGCAGTTACTAACAAAAAGTACTTATGGTCCATCAACTATATACAAAAGAAAAAGTAATAACCTCAATGCGGGGTATTACAGGTATGGCCGAACCAAGAACAAGCAAAGAGGAGTAAAGAAAGAAGAGCAAAGGAAAAGGAATAAAGAAACTTAGAAAAGTGAAGTCAGATGCAGCAAGAAAATAAGGGAAAAAGGGTGGTGGGGCACGTGTGTTGCTAAGGAAAATAGGGTTGATGATTCACCCGTTAAACTTTTCAAAATTTACTTACCACCCCTCCATAACCTTATATTCTAGAAAGGCTCAACTAATAAAATAATTATGTGCACATACCCTTACCTTTAAAAACTTCTTTCTATATCATTAAAAATAGAGCCTAATCTTTTATAACATCCAAATTTCAAAGTCTTATGCACTTAAATTAATTAAGATACTACTAAGTATATAAATCCATAAATTAATCATTAAATTAGGTTGGGATGACACAGTAATGGATAAACCCAAACCAATGGGGTTGGTCATAGACACTCCAAAAGTTAATTAGTGAAGAAATTTCCTAATTATGCTACAAAAGAAATATTGCAGAGTAACAAGATTGTATGTGCATACCTTTGTTCATAGCTTAGAGGGGGGCTTTTATTAGGTTTTGAATGGAGTTGGTGATTGGTTTTTGATAAAGTGGAAGAGAACCTAACAATACACCATCTCTTCACGCCAACTAAGAGGATGTACTACTAAGTTAATCCCCCAATGACGCATTTTCTCATTGTATTTAATGCAAAGTAGTGGCAATTGATTAGGACAATTAATGTTGATGTGATGAGATAAGCTGCCTTTCTTAGGTCCTCATTTTGAAGCAGGGGTACTCAATTGCAGAGTTTTGAACAATATCAATCAAGGTTTAGGGCCTTTGCCTCTCATAGTGTTTGGCAGCCTTGTGCCACATGCTTCCTATTTGAGAGGGCCTTTCTTGGATACAAATTGGTGCACGAAGAGGTGAAGTAAGGTTACCTATACATGTGGTCTTGAGCTGGATGCTAGCCCTTAAGGGCTTGTTTAGAGGCTTGTTGAACCTAGGCTTTATTCACAGAGAGAGAGAGAGAGAGAGAGAGAGAGAGAGAGAGAGATCTAATGGTTAGGGATAGTGGGAATGGCCCTCAGGGAGATAGAAAAGTGAGGTAATAGAAAATAATCAAAAGAAAATGGAAGATTTAGTGATATTTTTTTCTTGTGAGGTCGAATAGAAAAATGGAAAGAAATTTTTTTTTTTAAATGATTTTTATTTAGGTCAACCATGGGAGGTAAATATGAGATGAATGTCTAGGTAATTTGACAATCTTTTTTTTATTTGTTGTTATCCATCCAATTTATTTAAAAAATTCAATACAATAATTTTTTTAAATCCTTTTTACCAAGCAAAGTCTAAGTATTATTCAAGGATTTGACAATAAAAATGGTAAATTACAAATTACTCGATACAATTAATTTATATCATAATTTGGTACATGAATTTGCAAATCTTAAATTCTTTTTTTTATATCTAGATATCATCGAATTTAAATTTATGAGATTTGCTTTATGATAATTGTTTTTATCATCAAACTAAGAATACAATTGGTTTTGGACTAAAATGAAAGAGTTTCATTCAAATTGAGCTTCTTTTTTTTTTTCTTTTTTTTTTTTGTATATAACAAAAACCCTCTTTATTTTTCCTTAGCTTCTCTCTCAACTCTTCTTTCTCACTCAAGGCCTTATGGCCTGGGGTGGCATGGGTGCTTCGTGGTAGCCAGATTTGAAGGGATGGCGGTGGATTTGAGGGGATTTGGCCCATTGGGTTGTCTAGCAATGGTCTTTATTGGGTCATTCTGTTGTGTGGGTCTTGATGGGTGTTTGATTGAGTGGGTTAATTATTTTGGGCAGTGATTAACTTTTTACAGAATTTGGGCCTTCATGTGGGGTTTTTAGGCAGAGTTTTCATAAAATTGGGTTTGGAATAATGAATAGTGATGGGGCTTCAATTGTACCTGTAAGCCTTAAAACCTAATCTTAACCCCTAAACTTCTATCCATTTCATCCAATTAATTTCAGAGTTGCAAAAACAGGTGGTGAAATAGCTGAAAGCTACATTTGGTTGTTGAGTTCAGGTTTGTATTGTAGAAATTAAAGAAGGAATACATGAGTTTGTTGTATGTGTTTTAAGAGAATTATAAGGAATAGGGCTGAAACTAAGGGTATATATATATTTCAGATCTTGGGATTATCTACATTATGCAGCTGTATTCAGGAACACAACCTGGTTACCAATGTGGGTTGATTGAATTGACTTCAGTAACTCATTGAGTTAATTATTGAGTTTCCCAGATCTTCCTCGAACCCAAACAAAGGAAAAGAAAAAAAAAAGGATTAAACAAGTTAATGGATGAACTCAAGCTAGTGGGGTTGGTCAGAGACACTCCAAAAGTTAATTAGTGAAGAAATTTCTAAAAACTAGACCCTACTCCTAGGGACATCCCAAGCTTACCATAAATAAAACCCCTCATCAGATCCTACTCAGGAGATCTTTAATCACTTCATCAACCACAACATTTACTACGCAAAAGTTCTCTCAGCAACTTAAGAGCAACAACATACTAAGGGCTTGGTGTGAACGTCACAGAACAATCTCTCTCTCTCTCTCTCTCATATTTTCATTCCTGCTCTATGTTCAAAATGGTTTAGATATAAGCATTATTAAAGTGTTTCCATCTTTTTATTATCTAGCATTTTTGGGCAATTGTCTTTGTGATACACCACTAACCTCTACTCCTTCAGTATTGAAATTTTGGATTTGACTCCTCTTACTTATTTACATTTATCAAACCATATCGAAACCCGAGTGTTTGGGCTAACTTTTTTTCATTCCAGCCCTTCCACAAATTGATCCCGGCAATAAGACACAAAGAATCAAGTCATTCATTTCATTCCATCTGCTTCTTTTATTTATTTATTTTAATAATAATAATTCTATTTCATTCCATTTCATCTGCTAACCTCCAAAATAGGATTCCTACGTATGATTTCCACACTCACAGACTCACAGTATTACTATTCATATATTGGTACCAACATGTTGAACTATCATTTTATCTCTCTCTCTCATGTGGGTATATATATATGTCTTTTGAAAATTTTATTGAGGTATGTGTCGACACAACGATGTGGTCAATAAGACCTAATAGAAATGAACCTAAGAGCCTAAGACCTAAATGAATTACCTCTGTATAATTGTGACACAACGATGCGGCCAATAAGACCTATTCAGTGTTGGCCCTACAGTAGATGCAGTTGATTCGGTCGCCTAAGGCTCCAAGTAGAAAAATGGCCTCCAAATTTTAACCAATAAGGTTATTTATTTAATTAATTAAGCCCAAATATTAGCTAACAAATAAAATAGTTTTTTTATCAAATGAAAGACAAAAAAAAGAGAGAAAAATGCTACGTCGATAATATTTTTCACAACATTTTTACAAAAAATC